>JAHWXV010042671.1:0-12891 GCA_024586415.1 Phrixothrix hirtus
ATATATATATATATATATATATATATATATATATATATATATATATATATATATATATATATATATATATATATGTTCATTACGCCTAGTTAATCTAAAGTGATATTTCGAATTCAGTTGTGAGTATCGTTCAGAGGTGAGCAGTTTAGTATTCCGTCATACTTAACAATCTCCCTTCCGCTTTAATTATGTATTTATACAATGATTTCATTTAGATAAGATGTAGCAAATAAGAACGATATTCGCTTATACGGGGACCTAACCATTGGTAGTTAAATTTGTTAAAGCATCTGAGATCTGACAAGAAGACGGTTTCAATCCCCGGCCCAAGGAAGATTTTCTAAAATTGTTATTATTTAGATTATAATTATTCAGATTATGATTATTTCATTAATAGTGCAGGCGCTGTGGGAAGTTGAGTATGCAAAATGTGAGGATAGGCAACTATATTCAGATTATTATACCTGAGCCGCTAAATAATAGAAAAACCCATCTTGCCGGCACCTGCGGTGGTCCCTTGCCCACCCTACCCCCTCCCGCACTCTATAGTATTCATCGGACGGCGAGACATACAGTGTGTTTCTGCGACAGTCAACACAAAAACGTTGTATTAAAGATATATTTTGTTGTATATTTATAATATAATTCAATTTTCGTTGTTTTTGAGTGTCCAATTAAGTCCTATTTTATTAGAAAATGTAAAAAATGTCGTTAAAGTAGTATATTTAAAAAGCAAAAGACCAAACGGATTATCGTGTTTATTTTGCGATGCAACTAAAGATTTAATTAAATAGCCAAAACCAAAAACATGGTTCAATATTGAAAAAGCAGAAGATAGAAGATAAAATGATATTAGTGAAAAATTTGAAAATCTGTCTAATCTGGCATCCATAAAACAAGAGTTTTCATGGCACCAAGGTTGTTTAGCTTGTTATCTAAGTGAGGAGAAAATAAAGCACCGTGAAATAGTATTAAATAAAAGAAAAAGCGTCTACTTCAACTACTACAACTTATGAAGCAAGTATGTCAGATTGCCGGAATATTCGTGAGTCATCAAGGGGACTTTTCGTAAAGGTGAAACAGTTACAGCAAGACAGCATATATTTAAATGCTTCAAAAATTTATATTCTTGATGGTATGGCACTTGTTCATCCAATTCAGTTAAAAGAGTTCAATAATTTCGGTGATTTTGCTGAGAAATTTTTCAAATGAATCATGCCAATTTTTGCGCAACCTAATGTGAAAAGAACAGATTTAATATTTGATAGGTATGACGATATTTCAATAAAATGTTTAAGTCAAATTTTCTGAGTAAATGCCAAATTATTAAAAATATCATAATTTCGAGCCATTCAACAGAAATTCCTACTGACTACAAAGCTTTCTTTTCAAGCACTCAAAATAAATTGCAATTTGTTGGAAATCTTTGTCCTGCTATTCCAAAATATTCACAAGTATAAGAAGACTACGAGATGTACATTCGTAAACGATTTGATGATCCAACTAAATGTTTCAAACTACGCGGATCTTCATTTGGTGAGGTAGTTGCATAGAATCAAACCACTTTGAAGCTGATTCAAGGAGATTTTGTCACAGTTTCCACGTTAAATCTGCTCATGTTATTACCCTCAGCGCCGATACAGATGTATCCGTTTTGACGATTTATTACTGGAAAAAACTAGCAAATATTTCGGCAGCTCTTATAAAAAACATCTTCTAGTATTTCATTTAGCTGCTGCAACCGTTGGTGAAAAAATATGTAGAATCTTATCAGCATTACATTCTGTAAGTAAATTAGGCAGTAAAAAACAAAATTTGAAAGCTGCATCAGAGGAATTTGTATAAATAGAGCCTGTATCTTTGGGAAACCTTCATGTTTATACTGAACAATTACAACAGTTAGAAGTAGTTTGCACGTATGTATGTATGCAGTCCACTATAAACTAATTTCTCAAAACATAAGCTTCGGATTTAATTTAATGAAAGCGGTATGTACATAGGATACCTTACATTTGCATTTGCTAAGGGCTAATGTACAAACATTCATTTGGATAAATGCTTATCGAACACAACTGTGGCTTATTGATAACTCTTTATTTGGCTATGAAGAGCACAATGGCGACTAACGTCCACGGCAAATGGCAAAGCCGCCTTTGCCTGAGTAATTGATCCAGCCTTGTAAATGTACGTCCAATTGTCTAGCAATGCCATGCAATTACAAAAAATCAGGATTACCTTGTATTTAACAGTGTAAATGTATAAACAATTATTGTCAAAATAAAAAAGATTAATTATTTACCTTGCTTTCATGAATTTTTAATAAAATTCACTTTTTTTCTTTTTTTATATAAATAAAAAATATTTTATTTAATTATAATTCTTGATTTTCACTTCATAAAAATATAATATAATTAAAATAATCGTTAAAATGACTCCATGGCATGTAGCTCATCGATTTTCTTTATAGGTAAGAAGAGGGAGATAAAAAAAATTGGACCAAAAAATAGACCGGCAAGATCCGGATTATTGATCTTTGAGCTATTATCAGCTAATATCCATTGATAAAATGCGGTCATCACATTTTGCATACTCACTTCCTTCCAGATCCCAGCCTATAATCAGCAATTATTACTTAAGTTTATCTTGACTCTTTCTGCGAAATTTAATTCATATTATTAAAAAGTAAATCCAATAAGGTATATAATGGGTCACGCGAAAAACAAATAAAATAATTTATTGCGTTCATGACTGAATGATTTAATGCTCTGAATGACTATGAAAAATTTAATAACAATGCGAACTATTCTTGTAAAATCAATAACATAAATTATGCCCATTAGTTATTAGTTTATTAGATACCGCCTACGTAATATCTTACGCATTATGTTGTACTTCATTTACTTTGACAGTTCACAAAGGAGCTTTAAGATAAATAACGTATAATTCGGGTTTTAGGCTTCTTACTTTTTAACTAGTTACTGCATTATATAGAGAATCCGTAATATAAAGTTTATTGTATTAAAAGGGAAAAGAATTCATATGAAGGAAAGTTATATAGATTATTATTATTTTGAGTTTACCAATTGATTGTGTTATACGAAAACACAATACAACAAATAGTCAAAAATATATTTATACCTTTTGTTATCCGCTATAGATTATTAGTGTAATTAATCTATTTCATTACCATTTGTAGATATCGTAAATAACACTTGAAAAGTTAAAGTAATGTTAAACTTTTCGAATAAATTATTCAAATGTGAGCTCATCAACTCGTGCGAATATATTGCTCCGTACTACGTTTTTTTTAATTTTACAATTTATTATTAATTGCCTGTGTAATTTCCCTTGATAGAGTTCTGATATAAGGATTAGGTAAATTGTATATTGTAACAAACTTAGACATAATGAGAGTTTCGTAGAAACTTCGTGAATATTCCATCGACTAAAACAAGTGGTGTACTCACAAATATTTCATTACTGCAATCGATATTTAATATATTAAAGGCTGCAGCAATGAGTCATATCATTGGTATCTAGAGTTTTTCCAGAAATCTCCTTTCTATGTAAAGAGCAGCTCAAGTTTCTTTAGTTATAGTTTTGCAAAAAATCTTGTCATGTAGGTAGCTGTTATAAATAAAGAGAAACATAACCGTAAAATAGGCATTTGAGTGAATACGTGTAAATAAAAAATTGTAAATTAAGTGAGTATAAACAAAAACTTTTAAATAATTGACTAGTTTCGTAACATTGGTGTCAGATGTCGGCTTTGAAATCCAAAGTGTGAACTCACGACTTTATTAAAGGCTAGTGTGTTTGTTTTGTATATGCGGGTGACAAGAATTGCTAACTAAAACATGTATCTCTGATAGAAATGTTGCAAAGGATGCAGAACAAAATTGCTTCCCATCAAGAAAAAATAGAATGCAATTAAACCAAGTTACGGAAGAAATAGATAGCAATGACGAAAACATTTTATCCTATCACAAATAAATTGCAAGAAGAAATTACTAGAAAATTAAAAGAGGAATCGGTGTCCATAGATTCAAACCAAAACAAATTTAATTATCCCTTAACTAGCGTTGTGAGGTCCCTCAGATCGCTTCGCTTATATTCAGTTTGATATCCCCTCTACTATTTAACATTATTAGCTGTGCATTTCAATGCCTTTAAATCAGTATAGTGTCAGCTTGTGACCGCAATGTGACTATTTCTCTATTGATTGATTTTTAACTAAATACATAGTTGCCGTTCTACGGACCTCACGACACAAACTGCGTTATGATTTTGAATTTTATACTTTGTTAATTATCTGTAAACTTGTGCGTTTATATCTTTTTAAAATGACCGAAAAACGCGTTTCTGTTAATGTTCCTGAATTTGATCGTAAAGTTTTGCGAATGTGGGAATCCCTTGACTCGGATGTTGATCTTTCGGACACAGATGACGAGGATTATATTTTAAGCGAGCATGAAACTGAATCCTGTAAGTCTGTTGATGAAGCATCTGTTGAGAAAGGAGGTAGTGAACTTCATATTGAAACAACGGGGAGTATTAATGAAAACAATGAATCTATAAATAAATAGTTCTATGGTTGAAATGGATTTAAATGATCAGCGACTGCTCCCAGTAAAAATGTAAGAACATCAGCAAACAATATTTTGAAGCTACCTACCCTAAGAACGGCCGTTGTTCAAATAGATCTCATAGTCACTTGGGAATCTATTTTGCTAATAACATGATGTAACAAGTTAATACATGGACGAACAAAAAATACAAAGTATCAAATGTAAGTTCTCTGATTTACCTAGGACAGAGCTTAGAGATTCTACATTTGAAGAAATGAGATGTTTCTTTGGATTACTCATTTATAGTGCTGTCTTGAAGTCAAATCATGAAGGTATATCTTCTTTGTTTGCCACAGATGGAACCGGCAGAGAAATATTTAGACTTGCTTTGTCTGTAAAACGATTTACTGTCCTTATAAACTGTTTGAGATGTGACAACCATGAAGATCGAGATAAACGGAAAGAATCAGATCCTGCTGCTGCAATTTCAGAGCATTTAGAAAAATTTACTAAAAACTGGTAATCTTCATATTCCTTGGATTTCAATGCAACAGTTGACTAAATTTTGATAGAATTTCGAGGTCACTGCCACTTTAAGACGTATATGCCCTCGAAGTCCGCCAAATATGAGCTGTAACTGCAATGACTAACAGATGTGGAAAAGGTAGTGACAGCATGGGATTATCTCAAGAAGAGACGAGTCAGGGAATAATCACGCAGGCTGCCATTAAATTATGTAAATAAATATATGGCACTAACAGAAACGTAACCCTCGATAACTGGTATACGTCGTTAGAATTAGCAAAAGTTTTAAGGCTAATGGCCTTACTATAGTAGGGACTATGAAAAAAAAATAAAAAAGAAGTTCTTCGAGAATTTCTACCTTCCCGTCACAGGAAAATAGGGTTGTCACTTTACGGATTCACTAAAGACTTTACACTTTTGTTGTATGTACATAAAAAAATTAAATGGTCCTGATTCTTTCGTCTATGCAACACTCCATTGAAACTGATCCCAATAGTAAAAAACCCTGATATGATCAATTTTTGTAATAATACCAAAGGAAATGTCGATTCCATGGACGAAAAGTGTAGTGTATATTCATCTAGTCGCAGAACTCGGCGATGGTCAATTGCAGTACTGTTTTGTATTCTTGATGCGAGTACGACAAATGAGAATATCCTCCATCAATCAGCTTAATTCTTCTAGAATGAATTTTATGAAAGCTGTAGCCAAGAAGTTAATTGAACCGTACTTGAGGGAATGTTTTTACACTAGTAGGCTGCCTCGTGAACTGAGATTGACAATTGGCCGTCTTCTGGGCGAAAAAGATTTACAGGTCGGCAAAGCTACTACAGCTGAAAAATTGATAGGAAATAAACGTAAAACATGCTTCCTATGCCCCCCAAAGAAGAAGAGGAAGACTGCTTATTTATGTTACACCTGTAAAAGAACGGTGTACCTAGAGTGTAACAAAAAGGTCTGCATGGAGTGTACCGAGGGTGATTCAGAGTAAAGTTAGAACAACCTTGTTATACCCTTGCATTTTTTAAAGCGTCTGTTTTTTATTTTGTTTAATTTTTTATGTTATCTTATGTTTTAAGAGTTTATGTATCCAATATTTTAAACAAATGATATTAAATACGTAAGTTTGACCTTGTAAACTAGACTCATGTTTTAATTATGAATAATATGTAAAATCAATAAAGATTATTTAGTATGTCTGATTTATGCTTGATTTGCATTTTTTTTCTTATTTCGGGTTATACACATGTCTAACTATCTCACATAAATAGGTAATTTAAGATGTTGTAGACAGATGACAGATTTTTTGAATATTATATGTTTGGTCCCAGGGACCTCAGGAAGCTGCTTATGTACAGAACAGTTACCACACCAGTTAAGGGTTAAACCAAATTAAAATAAAATAGGACTAACAAAAGAAATAAAAGACATACTAATGAGATGTTAAGAAAGTATCAGAAGGTAACTAATAAGTGCGATGAACTATACCAAAAGTTTATTTCCTTCAACGTAAGTAAAGAAATTAGCATGGCTAAGAAACTATGCTGATGCTTGTTCCCCATGAACAAGCAACGGAAAGCAATGCACAGCAGATCCATTAATTCTCTGCTACCGAGGATGGCATCTCAAACGCTAGAAGATACTTGAAAGAATCCATGTATGATGAGAACACACCTTGGGTCAAATATTATAAATAATTCGTGGCATCTGTGACACCGAATTGATATACCATGGTATAAAGGGCGATTGCGCTAATAGTGGCTATACTTTGGACATTCTGCAAACTATACTGGAAGATTTGCAGAATAACTTCGATTATTTTGTAATATGGTGATAAACATCTGCAACAGGTCTATTGTGGCTAATTAAGAAATCAAGTGAAGAAATTTGAAGAGACTCTCCAGGAGTTTGATGCTAAAATTGCACGCCTGCAGACGATTTTGTTTAGCAAGTTAGGGTGCAAACGTTTGTGAGAAGCCTTTAGGATTGCGAAACGCAACAGGTACTTAGATTAGCACATAAATATGACCTTGATAGTGCATTGGCACGTGCACTAGAATTTGAAGCGGCCAAATAATGATCGAAGGACCATGCTCGTGCGCATGCCATTGAGCAGGACATACCTAGCGCTGAGAGTTTGGAAGAAATAGTCTTAGAAATAATTAAAGCACCAACACCAACAGGACACAAACCACAACCTATTAAGTGCGGCAAATACCGAAATATGCAAAAAAATCGCCAATTATATATGAGAAGATAATACTCGTACGAAGTAAACTAGAAAGGATCAATGTGAAGAGATCAATATGGCTCTCACCTAGTCATGTCCTAGAACTCACTGTCTCGTTAAAACATAAATCAGATAGCCTATACATTCACGGAACACTCGCAAGGTAAAATAGTCAAATATTGCTGGATACAGGTGCAAAGAAGGAAATAATGAAATCAAACATGGTTCAGAATCGAAGACTTCCGCCTGCACAGCTTCCATCTATTATAGCTATAGGAAACCGTGCAACTGTGCATGCTGAAATTACTAAAAATATTGAGATCGGTTGCTTGAATGGTACGCATCGCATACTAGTAGATGATATTGAAGAGACTTCCATTTGGGCGTGGGTATAATGCCTCAGTTTGGCTTCGACTTAGGATTCAAGAATCACACCATTCGAGTTGATGACGAAGAGACAACCATTAACCAACGCGATGACCATATAATAAATATAATCTTTACAGAACAGGCGACTTTACCGCCAAGAATAGAAACAATAGTTGTGTGCCAACAAGATGGAGACTTCTAGGAAAGATGCGCAGATATCCTATAAATCAATAACTTAAATATTGTCCGTGGGACTTTCGCTGGAAGAATGTTAGTAGGGGTCAAGAAAATGACACCAGTTCACTTGATGAACTGACCCTAAAAGAGAGAACCAAACTAGGAATGTGCACACCTATCTAGTCTGTAGTACACTTGTGGTACTGCTTGCAAGGAATTCATATGATCTGCATACAACACTGGCACCCTTGGACAAAGGCTTGTCCCATGAGAAGCAGAATAAGGTCTGCCAATTTATCCAATAACAAACCGACATATTTACAACCGACGGCAGATTTCAGGGTAAAGCAAACGTTGTGACCTACAAATTACATGCTGGAGAAGCCAAACCGATATGTTAACCACCAAGGAGACTGGCTTTATTCAAACGAGAATATGGTCCGCGAAAGGATGATACAGTCGTCCTATAGCACTTGGACGTCACGAGCGGGACCAGTTGAAAAGAAAAACGATAGCACCAGAGTCTGTGTAAATTACCATTACTCAAATAATGTCACTAAAAAAGACAGCTACCCTCTACTCAGAATTGACAACACTTTAGATATACTTTCCATCTCCAAATGGTTTTCGGCCATAGCTATGAAGAGTGGATATTGGCAAGTCGGTATGGAAGCTCAACACTAAGAAAAGACAGAATTATCCAATGGATCTACTCTCTATCAGTTCACAGTGATGTCTTTTGCCTTATGCACTGCTTAGATAATTTAAACCAAGTTAAATAAAAATAATAATAGACCTTTCACTTATGGATTACGTATAATAACAATAATGTTCTCAATATTTTGGATGAAACGTTTATAATAAGCGCGCGAATATTAATTTAGTTAATTAAATTCAAACGAATTATAAGTAGTTATTTGCACTTGCTAAATTTTTAAGTATTAATTTTATTTAATTTCTAGCAGTCGATTGTCTCATACTAAAATTTATTTATTAGTTAGTCATGATTTATTTTTATAATTATTTCAGTCGTTTTAAAACATCGTGTTCTAATTATTAAAATTTTCTCTCGCTATTTACACAGTATCATTACATGGTAAACAATAGCTTTTATATAGATTAGTCATCAAATTCACATTAATGCAATTGTCGAAAAATTTCGCTGGTCTGCTTTTTTGAACTACCAAACGCATTAATCTTTGATTTACATCATAAATTTCCAAGGCTCTATTCACAAAGCTATGCTAAATGAGGCTGCCTTCTCCCAACCTGGTAATTGGCCTTAATTTAGTAACAACTTTAGATCTGGATCGCTTTCTCTATATTGCTAGAAATTATCTGATTTCCAGGCATTGTTGACCACAGTATTACAGTTCTTCAACACTTGACTCCAACCGAGAGCAGTACTTGCAATCTTTTGCGCAAGGCGGTCTTGACAAGGCATCGGTCCATCGATGATTTCGTCCGGTAAGGTTCTCCACTTCAAAGGCATACTCTTGTACAGCTAAATTCAAATTCGTTATTTTGAACGGTCAGGTATACTTTGTGCAAGCTATGTCCAAATAATACTGCGTTAATGACATACTTCCTTACTATAGTAATTATTTATTCTGTTTTATTTTTAGAATATGTTAGCAACGCTATCACAAAATGTTTTTTAAGGATTTTAGGATACGAACCGAAAACTACATTTTCTTAATGTTTTAATCTCAATATGGCTGTGTAAAATAAATGTCTACTTTATGGTATTCTTTCCCACTACAAATTGAAATAAATTATTTTAGATATATTTATATAAGTATTAACGCTATAAATAGGAATGCATGTTGCAAAAATAGTTTAGTATTAAGCTATTAGCTTTCCTACAAAATACGCTTAGAAGATTACAATACGTTAACCTTTGCCATAAAGTAGACATTTATTTTACACAGTCATATTGCCATTAAAACATTAAAAAGTGTACTTTTCGGTTCGTATTCTTAAATCCTTAAAAATCAATATTTTGTAATAGCATTCTAAAAATAAAGCAGAATGAGTAATTACTATGGTTAGAAAGTATATTATTAAGCAGGATTATTTGAACGCTTACAATAGACATAAGTTGCATAAAGTATATACTGACCGTTCAAAATCACGTGCGTTTAATTTGAATTTACCTGTACAAGGGTATGACTTTGAGGTGGAGAATCTTACCAGACGAAATCATCGATGCACGGACGTTTTGTCAAGACGGCCTTGCCCAGAAGATTCCAAGTACTAGAGTCAAATGTATAAGAACCGTGATACTGTGATTAACAATGACTGGAAATCAGATAATTTCAAACAGTATCAAGAAAGCGATCCAGATCTAAAGTTCTTATTAAAATGAAGGTCAGTTACTAGGTTTGAAGAAAGTAGCCACATTTAGTTCTGTTATTAAAGCATATTGGCTTTAATGGAATTCCTTGCCATTTCAGCATAGCTTTTGTGAATAGAGCCTTGGCAATTTATAATGGAAGTCAAAGATGAATGCAGTTGGCAGTTCAGAAAAGCAGACTAGCGAAATTTTTCGACAACTGCATGATGGTCCATCAGGAGGGCATATAGGAGTAAATAGAGCTCTGCAAAAGGCCCTAGAAGGATCCAGTTCGATAGGCTGCTAAATTGATGTTAAAGAGTGGTGCTGGAAATGTGTAATATACGTTTCTGGGAATGATTCATTCAGGAGACAATAAGCACCGATGACACAATATAATTTGGGTACCCCATTTGAAAGTGTAACAATTGATATAGCTAGTCTGTCTCTTGAACCAGGCATATGCACCCTTGTTGCAATCGACTATTTCAGTAAATAGGCCGAATCATACTGTCTACTAAATCCAGAGGCAGCTGCAGTGACCGAGACCTTGGCGAAGAAGCTGTTGACAAGTTTCGGAATTTCGTTGGAATTACATTCAGACCAGGCAAGAAATTTTGAGTTAGTGTAACTGCAATATCTTTACCAGTCGTTGAGAATACTCAAGACCAGAGCAAGTGCTTATCATCCGCAATAAAAATGGAATGGTAGAACGCATGAATCGAATGATGGGAAGGTATTTGTAAAAAGTTGTCCCAAATCATCAAAGAGGTTGGAAGCAGTACTTACATTTATTCTTGATAGCATATAGGTCAGCTGTAAACGTGACGACAGGAGGTACCCTAGCTAAAATGTTGTTTGAGCGTGAAGTTAAACTATCGTGTGATTTGGAGTTCGGTATCAAGACTGTACAGGAGGAAATTGTTGGAAATGCATGTGCCGAGAGTCTACTAAAGATTAAGATGTTATTCATAAGCGATTTCGCAATAACATCCAGATCGCCTGTGATCAAATTAGGTTCCACTAAGATGTAATTCCTAAAGCGATAGGATTACAACCCTATGGTCTGGTGTGTTTGTACTAGCCCAATAATAATGAGATCTATGTCCCAAGTTGCAAAAGTCCTGTAAGGTCCGCATAAAATTCTAAAATAAATAAATTTATCCAATAATTAAATTTCTTGGAGGGAAAACTAAAGTGGTCCACGCAAATTGGTTAGCCCTATACGCTAGGAGGAATCCAGAACCAGAAAATCAAAACTGTGAGCAAAGCGAGAACTATTTTGTCAGATAATATTGAAACCGAAAACACTGACAGTCATTTACTGAATATATCTCGCCTTATTCGTGACACCACAAAGTTCGATTTGGTGTTACCACGGAAAATTACAGAAAAGTATACGATGTACCAGAATACACCCTAGCCTATTGTGCTGCTAGATACGTTCGAATATTATGTGGCATCATAAACCAATTTCTTGCGCCTCTAATGCTATACTACATGAACAAATTTGTTTCTCTGAGAAAATTCGCTGAAGTGATTTATCATTTGAGCATTTAATATGACTATGAATATTTTGGAATTGCATTATTCTGTTTTGTTTGGGAATGCATGGATTCCTAATCAGATTAAAGAGTTTAGCGCGATTGTATATTAATGTATTATTCAAACCGCAAGGAGCATAATGGTAATAAAGTTGAAGCTTAAAAGCGGAAAAAGATTTGCTGTGACAATACGTTTAGGATATTGAAATCTATTTTTAAAAACAGGAACGGATTACAGTGGCAATCCTTCAATGAAAAAAATTTAGAAATGAGAACATGTAAGCTTAGTGTAATTGTAATATTTAGGAATTTGATGAAATATCACAAATTGCTTGTATTTTGAGGCTAATGGAAGAATATGATACTAAAAATAGTCGTACTTGGTGTGTTGTTACCGGTGCTGTAAATTAGCGTCAACAAAATTTGTACGTTAAAAATGATTGAAACGTGGTTGATTGTATGTTATATTTTAATTTCATTAGATTGATGTTAGGAAATTTTTGTGCCTAATTGTTAAAAGGCTCAACAAATATCAACAGATTTTCGTGCTTTAAAAATACCGCCAATGTGGATTATTACGTTTTAGATGGACTAACGATATGAAACAATGGTTAAGGAACGCTTACAAATAGTATATTATGCAACAAGTGGAAGAAGTTGCATTTCAAGTGCGAGATAGCTTTTTCACGAACGAGATGGAGAAGCCATCGAGCGAGCCTTCTTCGACGCGTTGCATATACTATTTTTTCTACGAAGTTTTGAAATAAACTGAAAATAAAACTATATTGTGTAAACAGCGCCACATACGAATTACGCATGGATAATTCAGTTATGTTTCAAGGTTACGTTAATTTTTATAGAAAAGTACATTATGGCATGCTATTTCGTAATGCATGTATTTATAACAATCGATAGTTGTCAATTTTAACCACACTAGCTATTGAAATGCAATTTCAATCACTGCAATGGATGTGTAAATAACGTACTTCAATATTAACGAGTAGAGAAAAATATATATAGCTCGCGATAACTTACTTGACGAGGGCGCACTATGGAAAATAAGAGAACTTCGCATATCAAAAATGGTTTCTACTAATGTGGCTATTGTCATACTTTTTTCATTTTATTTAATAGTTTAAGGGT
>JAHWXV010042708.1:0-25333 GCA_024586415.1 Phrixothrix hirtus
GATTGTAACGCAATCTTAAATCATGAAACCCTGTTACTGAATATTAAAACTACAACAAAAAGCATAGTAAATTTAAAACTCCCTAGTATTTCCAATTTACACATTAACATTACTCCACAAGCCAATGTACCAAGTTTAGACTTGACACCAATAAACACAAACATTAATCGCAAACAAAATACAGATAGATAGACAAAAAGACATTCTTAATAACTTAAACAACGTTAAAGGTACGAATTATGATAACATTTTTATTACTTCTATACTAATAAATATTGTAAATGTTTTATTGACTATTAGTTTTATATTGTATATTGTTTGTAAACGTAACTCCCTCAAAGGAAGATTTATAAAATATATTTATGCAAGGAACGTAAATGCGCCTATAGAATTAGCGCCATCTAAAGTGTAAAAACATTTTCCTCGAAAATTGAAACAATATTCGTACTTAATTTAAATAATTTTTACAAAATTATTGAAATATTTTCGGTGGGAGGAGTTATGTATTTATAAGTGTAGATTTTGCTTTTATTAAATAGCAACTCAACAGTAGATAATAAATATCTAGAATTAGATTAGATACGAGCTTTCAGGTGTGTGCTAATTTGTGAACTTAGAATCAGTCTTGTAATTCATTAGAACTAGTTGTTTTAGCATTAAGGTAATACTTGTACTCGAACATTTGTAAAGTGTTGTAAAATAAAGTGTTTTTTATAAAGTGAGCGTATCTCACTATTAAACTAGCGTTTTGTGTAATCGTAAAGTCGTAGTCAGTCATGCCAAATGTCTTTTGAGATAAACGTGTGTGTGTGTGTGTGTATGTTTCTGTTTGTGTATGTGTGTGTGCATAAGTGTGTGTACGCGTGCGTGTCCGTGAGTACGTGCGTGTGCGTGTGCATGTGCGTGGGTGCGTGGGGGAATGGGTGCGTGTGCGGGTGCGTGTGCGGGTGCGTGTGCGGGTGCGTGTGCGGATGCGTGTGCGTGTGCGGGTGTGTGCGTCCAAGCGTTCGTGGGTGTGTTCACGCGTGCCTGCATGCGTGATTGCGCGCATGCGGGCGTGCGTGCGTGTATGCTTGCGTGCGTGCATGTAGGTGGCGGGCGGCGAGTGGACGACCGAGCGAGCGGGCGGGCGCGCATGTGTATATGCGTGCATGCGTTCGTGCGTACGCGCGTGCTTACGTGCCTGCGTTCTTGCGAGCGTGCGCGCGTACACGGGTGCGCGCATGCGTTCGTGGGTGCGTGCGTGCGGGATTGCGCGTTTGCGTGCGTGCGTTAATGAGTGCGTGAATGCGCGCGTATGTACGTCCGTGCGTGCGTTCGAGCGTACGTGCGTGCGTTCCTGCGGCGAGCGTGAATGCGGCGGCGGGCTACCGGCCGGGTGTGCGGGCAGCGGGCTGCTGTGCGAGCATGCGAGTTAACGTGCGTGCGTTCGTGCATGGGTGCGTGCGTGTGTGCGTGTACGCGTGCGAGTTTGCATTCGTGCGTACGTACGTGCGTGCGTATTCGCGTGCGTGCATATGAGCATGCATACTTGCGTGCGTGCGTGCGCTCTTGAGCGTGTTGGTGCGTGATTTCGTGCTTACGTGTGTGCGTACTTGCGTGCGTGTGTGTGCGTGCACGCGTGGGTGCATGCGTGCTTGCGTGCCTGTTAACATAATATCCAGAAAACGAATAGTCGTAGTAAAACGAAATTTCATAATTGAGTTTATATCATTCCTCGCACATGAATGCGACGATTTCACTAAAATCCAATAACCGGAAGTGCCACTTTATTCTTGTTATTTTTTGGTTTTCCGCGATTTTCTCGAAATCGGCTCTAACGATTTTTTTTAATTTATTGCGCTTCTAAAAAATTCAATGCCCTTTCATCTAGTTATGGTGGTTTCTCAGATAAATGGCTATAAAGCGTATAACCGGAAGTACTCGTGCCATTAACTGTGAATAAAATAACTATGTAACTGAATACTCTAGATAAATGGCAATTTGTATTTGACGTCCTATGTACCCTTTTATACGAAATTAAGAATTTGGTTAAAATTATATACCTGGAAGTACAACTTTGTCTGTTATGTTTAGGTATTTTCCGAATTTTTGCTTTTCGTGGTTTTCTCGATATTAGCTTCAACGATTTTTTTTAATTTATTGTATTTCTTAGCCATTTAATAACCTTTGATATAGGTTAGGTTAGTTTACAGAAACATTTCCGTAAATTGAGTAACCGTAAGTATCTTAACCGTTAACTCTAAATAAAATAACTATGAAACTAAATGTCCTAGTTGAATGAAGATTTATATTTGTGGTCGCAACTCCCTTTGCATACTAAATCAAAAATTTGGCTAAAATCTAATTACCTGAAGTTCCATTTTATTTCTGCCATTTTTACATATTTTTTAAATTCCCTGTTTTCACGATTTTCTTGAAATCGGCTATAACGATTTTTTTAAACTTAATATATTTCTTAGCTACCTAATTTAGTTTTATATTAACCAAGGAGTTTCTCTAATAAGTTTTTGAAAACCGAGTAACCGGAAGTACTTGGAGCATTCGTTGTGAACAACATATCAAAAACAATTCATAATATGAAAATTAAAAACCATATTTAAGTTTTTTATCTTTTGTGCATGAGATGTCAAGAATTTAGTGAAAATCGAATAACCGGAAGTGTTACTTTATTCTTGAGAATTTTAAGTTTTTTTGCGATTTTCTCAAAAACATTTTTTACTTTTTTTTTAAAACTTGCTACGGTTCTTATGTCTTTGATATGCTTTTACGTGAACTTTTTCTGAAAAAATGCGATGAAATTGTTCCCAAAATAAACCTAAATAATATTTTAATCATTTGTGGACATTTGCATATTTGTATATCTATGTACATAAGAAAAAGTCGCGTGTTGTCACACACCAGATTTTTTTTAACATACAAATAATATTTTTAAAGGAAATGATACCATTTAAAACAACTAAATTACAGTTAAACATTTAACTGGCAGCAATGCAAGTCTTTAAAAATCATAACCGTAAGTTGTAAGCAATTTAACCCAGTTTTATCATATTTAGTTATTTTCTCTTCATACCTATAAAAATTTTAACCTTTTATACCCTGCTGTTGTGGATGAAACATTTTAAAAGAATAATCGGTACGACATATTTTTATTAATTAATTGGCGCTAAAAATATTCAATGGCCGATATAGTTTGCCAAACATAATTTCTTAGAAACAACTTCCATTTTCCGAGTGCAGTTATTTGTTCATTAGTACAAATGCACGATTTCGGAATAGGTTTCGAAAACGCATTTTTTTGTGAATAAAACATAAATTTTTCTCTAACCGCATTTAAGGACGTACAAGTTCTAAAATGGCGTAAAGTTAAAATTATAGATTGTATGAAATGTTAATCAAATGGTTTTTGAAATAAATAATATTTGTTGTGAAACGTCGGTCAAGCTACTTACGAGTATTTATACTTGTCAAAATAAGAATTCTTTATACTATGTCGATGTGACTCATGGTAGTCTCTTAATCTACTTCTTGCCCAAAATACAATAAGAAAATAGAGAGTTATTACAGCGGATTTAAGTATAAAATTTAAAAACTCATGAGAAATATTTTCGATTTTACATGGAAATTTTGCAAGAATTTTGCAACAAATCTTCATTGGTGGCGTTTAACTTTTATGAAATACTGTATTTGAGTTTTTAAAAGGTATAAGGACGCTTCTTATAAACTCTGGACTTCAAATACCTCAGGTATGGAAATTTAGGAATGACATATACAGATCTTAGGAGACATCTCCAAACCTTGAATCTAGACGATGTGGGAATAATCGTGGCAAAAAATTTAAACTTTGTCTTGCAATGTGCGATGTATTACCGTCTTGAAACTAGACCTTATTTTGTCGTATGCAGTTCAATGTTCAAAAATTCATCCAACATTGAAACATGACTTTCAGAAGCAATTAAAATGGTGCAGTTGTCCTCCTCCAAAATATGTGATCCAATTATGCAAGAAGCGGTACACCACACCATAACGTTAACTATTGATCTCGTAGAAGTTTTATGGGTTATTATGTACCCACTAACGAAAATTTTGTGTCTTGACATATCTTGTTAAGCAAATGTGAGCTTCGTTGAACATACTAAGCCTATTAAGAAATTCCGGACTGTTATTAAACAATTGCAACTTTATATACATTTCTGCAGAATGGGTCTTAAAATTCTATAAAAATAATCAATGCTCTTGCATGGTTAATTGCAAAATGGATTGTATTTCGCTGAATTGAATCTTAACCCTTCTAAAGTTACGGGGAGTATAGTGTCTTTGGGTACCTCCAACAATTCTTTTAAGTTACTTTTTACTTTAAAATTTCTTACCTTTCTTAGGGCGGTTTTCCTTGTTGCAACGTATTCATAGCGTCTAGAACTTCTCTATCGGCACATTTTAATGCAAAAATCCTATTAGCCAAATTAAAAAAAATTGCGACTTTAACAATAAGGAACCGTTATTGTTCGGCAACCGTAGAAATATTTGTTTTTCCATTGCAACCTTTGAAAAATGGTCCACACCTGCTGTCGAACTCGTTATTTGATTGCTGTTCAGCGAGACATCGAAATAAGACGTAGTAAAGACCAAGCTATTGACAAAAGAATATGGCGTCGATGAAGGAGGTATTATTAGTAATAATCAAATAGTAAATACCGCTTGAACTGATTTTGTTTTGTACCTCGAATGGAACTAAATTTTAGATTCCAAAGAAAAATAGACAACGGAAAACTAAAAATAGGAAAACACTGGAGGTTTAATTTTTCTATAACGAAGCACTTGTGATTGGACATACAATCGGCTATCAAATTCCCACAGATTTGTTTTTGTAAATTACAGAGTCAGGTTTGAAAGAGGTTGAATTTCCATAAAATTTATCTGTAGTATGTTGAATATGAACGTTAAAGGTCAATATACTTATTTATAGGACGTCATACCGCCCCCTTTTCAAAAAAGTACTGGTCAACATTGCTGAACCTAGATATTCACTTATTAGTTCGAGGGTGAGTAAAAACGCTTCGAGGATACCCTGCAATATCTTCATAGCAATGATTAATTATTTTATACCAAGAAATAACAAAGATGTATTGTATAATATAAGACTATTGTTTATAGAACAGCAAAGTCAATAATTTCATAAGTCATAAGATGGGGCAATGAAATTATCTACCGGCGAGTAGACATTGTAAAAAGGACATGCCCATAAAACCTTGTAGTGTATGACTTATCTGAGAAGTCATATCAAGAAGTTTGGAGTCTATTAACGAAATAAGGAAGATGGTGAAGAGAATATTGAGAATTTAGTTTGGAGGAAAAGAGTGAAATAGAGTGGCATAGAAATAAGATTCTTTGCTTTGACAACTAGTTTAGTTACTTTGTCCTACTAATATAATAAATCTATGAGAGGTGTCTTCTTACTGACCAATTGTAACTTCACTATGCTGTTAATAAGTGATCAACGGGATGGTGGCATCTACTATTTTGGACAGTGCCCTTGCCAATGCATATGCTATTGATTGACAAGTAACTTAAAAGAATTCTGCTCCTTGAATTAGAAGGAAACTTTAGAGTTTCTGCCGAAGATACGATTTTCGTTGAAGTACAATGCTGGTGGCGGCAAATGGATAGCGTAAAATTACAGTGCTTATTAAATGCAGGCGTACATTATATTATTTGTACAAGTAACTGAACGCGATGTGAAATGTGGCTAGTGCTCAGTCCAAGCTTCTTGTTCCAAATGTAACGCCAATTTTTAATTTTTCTAATGCGGTTTACGCGTTTTTAATAATTATGCATTTTTAAAGCATAAAGGAAGAAACATGGTGTGTTGGAATTATACCTACTAGATGGTTGCGTATTTGCCATTATTTACTTACTTATACTGTTTTCAGAGGGCGAGTAGAAAGCATTAATAGTAGTTGCTTGGCTATAGCTAACCCAATCATTCTTATCGAAAGGTTCACGCAGTTTCTTATAAATATCATCTATCAAAAACTTAGCAGTATCCAAAGCATTTTCCAAATAATCATCGGAATTATAATGTAACTAGAAAGTAACGAAGTATTGTACTGTAATCAGTTAATATAGTTATTTACCGCGGAGTAATATTCGTTAAGTTTGTTGTCATCGCGTAATTCATCTGGATACGCAATAAGTGAAATCATTTTATTAGATTTTGTTAGAGCTCTTTGTCTTGTTAAATTATCTATCCATTTAATATCTTTTAAAATATCGTTAAATGCAGTATGCAGGTCTTTAAATAATTCTTGTGCACTTAATTTGGAATCTTCTTCAAAATATTTGCGAACATACAAGGCTCCGGATGCAACTGTTAATCTGTTAAATAATGTTGAATTATTTTAATGCTAACCATCAACATGTATTTACCCTGAAAGCGTGTTTTCAAGACACTCTTTCCATCTTGGTTTCATTTCAGTAGTTCCCAGCGATACCTTTCTAAACTGAAGTCGTCTTTTTCTAAGGTTTTCTGTAAGATATGGTACGGCTTCTAATGCAAATTGAGCAACTATATAATTTGCTTGAACTCTAAAAAGGAATTAGTATAAATTACTACATGTAATTCTTATCTTATATTTTATGAATGAAGCTTAAACAGTATTATTTTCCTATTAATATGAAGAGAAAGAAATAATTAAGAATCGTTTTTTAGCTGCTGTTACAATATTATTTAAAATTAAATATAATATCAAATATTTTAAAATTTTACCAAATAGCGAATGATATATAATTTAATAATTACAATGCTAATTTATTTAATGTCAACCGTAATTCAGAGAAAATTAAAGAAATAATTACAAATTAAAACAATAGTTGAAAGCAACATCTAATATTTACCTTTTTGGAGTTTCTTTTAATAATCCGTCTAGTTTCGACAAATAATTTAGAGCAGCTACGTTTATCAATTCTGAAGATGAGATTTGTATACCGGGAATTCCTATAATATTGTTTATGTATTCTTTCCATTTAATCATAGGTAACCTGTTTTCTAAATCGTTCACAGACATTACATTAATAAATGCTGTAAGATTATGGTAATCTTCTCTTGAAGGTGTAATCTAAGATTAAGCGAAATATAACCGTTAAAATTAGCATTCATTTAAATATATTACTTTTGCCAGAGACATTTCAAATTCTAGGGCTTCTAGTAGCTCTTTACTTGCTATGTCCTTATCAGCTCCAAATTCTACAGCAACATCAACCATATAATTATAGTAGGCTTTTACAGCTTTGTTTTTTAATCCTTCAATAAGATATTCTCTTGATAATCCTAAAGATGGTGGATTGCACTGAAAACTTTAAATTAATTTTAGACGATTTCAATTTAAAGCAGCTATACATTTAAAATATAACGAGAAGAATTTAGCAAATCAACTTCTGGGACTACGGGTATAAAATTGGTAATAAAACCTACAGATTTTCTTGTTTCAATAGCTACATTTTGCCAATCGAATTCTGTTTCATTCCATTGACTTTCCTCCAACACAGGCCATCCACCTATTTGTTTAATCATCGCTTTAACTTTATCTATACCAACAATTTCGATATGAGTCGTATTTAAACAAGAATTGTAAAACCGTTTTGTAAGAGTAAGTGGTTTCGGTTCATTAGGTTGTATAGGTTCCTCCAATGCAGTTCGTATTTGTTGTAAAACTCGATCTCTAATTGCATCGAAGGAAGTTACTACACTTTTATCTTCAGGAATGCTGTTTTTCTCTATGAAACCTCCACAAGCGAATTTATAGAAGTCTTCACAAGGTTCAACTGATTCATCGATATTATTTAAAAGTGTTGCAGCAGAGTGAATACATTCTGGCTTTAAACATATTGGATGTTTTTCTTCAGAATAGCATCTGTAATTATGATGAAATATTAATTATAAATAGTCATTGCATAGGTTTTTAAATAAATATTACATAAATATAATATCCTCATTATCGCAGTAGGTAGCAACGATAGAGCAGGGATAAAATAGAGATACACGGGCGATAAAGCAGTGGCATAGCAATGGAAGAAAATCCTAGTCGGATGAGATAACTAATTCAAAGGGATACATCTGTGTAATGTTTATATGGTAACCAAACCAGTTAATTGTGTAAAAATCTTTATTTATATTCACTAGTATTAGTATTATTTATTTACACTTATTTATTTATTTCATTTCACAGCACACTAGCAATAAACGTTTATATTTCTATTATGTATAACAGCTACTTAAAAAGACAAGATTCTTAAGGAAACTAGACTGAGGAAATTTAATCTGCTATTTATATAAAAATTAGTTATAATGCTGATGTAATAAAATTTATCTATATGGATATCGGTTACAGTAAAGAGTCATTCGTGATTACATCATTTATTTCAGTTCTAACAAACCTTCTGCAGGGTTCCACTAAATGTTCTAGAATGTTCTATAAAATTATTGTTGTTTCTAATTTTGTTACAATATTCTAAGGGAGTGATCATTAAAGCTTTATATAATTATAACACTTATTATGATAGTAAAAGGCCTGTATACAATTATAATAATAGCATTTATGATTGAAATTATAAATAATCATTTAACATAACTACAATACTTGAACAATTAAAATATTTAAAGATTTAACAGCGTTATGTTTACTTCAATAGATAGGGGAAACCACTGTCAAATTTATAGTTATTTAGCCTGCCTAACTTTTTGTTATCTAATAAATTCCAAATTGTCAAATATAGCTTTCTAGGAAATGTATTTACTATACGAGAACAAGTGAAATATATTCAACTACAATTTATATCAAAACAACTGCAGCCCTAACAATTTCAGTTTTAGATTAATATTGTTTGGAATCGGCTTAACAATGTTACCACCAAAGCAATAATTTTGTTAAAAATTAGTATATAAAGGCATTCGCATGTAACCTCTTTATTAAAAGTTTATTAAGCATTTTAGTTTCAAATTAAAATTTACGTTTCGTTAAATATATTTATTATTTGGTGGTCTATTTATTCTATTTAATGTTTCTAAAGCTTCAATTTACTGATGTTTCTAACTGTAGATAGTGTTACTTGAAGAATTCTAACGTGCATGCCTGTTTTAATCGTTTTATTCATGATATTAAGAGTAAGCATGGTTATATTTTACAAAAATAAGTTTTTCAATTAAAGGACAGCAAAGCTAATCCATTATATTGTATTTAATAACGTTTCTGTTAAAATACTCATTAATTAATGAAAATCACGGAAGATCCAACATCAGTAACATTAAATAAATTGACACTTAGTTCATTTTTCTCGAAATTTTTTTGCTTAACTAGTATATAAGGATACTTTGAGTTTCTTAAGTAATAAAAAAAATGATAGCTTGGGCAATAAACTTTAAACAAGCGTAGCGGTTACATATACGAAACGAACATAAAAATTTCAAAGTTAGTGAAATAAACTAAAATTCGGATGTCTCATGACAAATTTGTGCCTATAAAGGATCAATTTGAGAAGGGTTTTTAAATCATAAAAATAAAATCCTTGAAAAAGTCACTATAAAATTAAATTGCGTGATACTGGACGGAAAATTACATAGCATCAAGGTAGCTGCAGGCAGATTCAACGGTTTCAAACTAGCCATGAACCAATAATGTCAATTTTAAATGCCGACGTCTGATTTAACAAAAAATCATGAAAGAGGAACTATACACATCAATAAAAACCGAGAGGATAGAAACTCAAAATTTTCTTCATGCGAGTGCAAGTATAAACATACAAACAAAAACCAGCGGAAAGATCGCCATTACTTCGCAACGTAAAAAAGTGAATCAGACTGTAAAACAGATTAAGCACGCACGCTACGAATGTAAAATAGAAATTCGGACGTGGAGTTCGGTGCAGCAGTAAAATCTCTAAAACAATTACTAAAGCGAACGTAATAAACTTAAAATAGTTCGGGAGCGTACCGAGTGTAGAATGCGATTTTAAAAACGGTTCGAATGCGGGTAAGGTAAATCCAGGGTGAAATCATGAGCTAAGAGTTCTGCAGTAAGCACAATTCCCAATACCTACAACTTTGAAACGGAAACACCATAAAGTCACTGTGGGCAGCAATTTCGAGCCCCAAGATTCAGAAAATTCAAATCTACAACCAACAACAAAATTGCAAAATATATTGTTTACTTTGAAAATAATATAAACAATCTTAAAGTAAGTGAGATTTTATTACAAGTTATAAAATCGACTTTGAAGCAAATGTAAATTTTTTAAACTTTCAACGTAGGTTATTTTAAAATTAAAATTCTTTTACGGCCCTAGAAATGTCTGAGTTGCAGAGTAGTTATTGAAATACGTTTATGGTATTTTTCGAAAAAGATCTTTGAATTTATGTTCAGATTCTATTGGGTAATATTTATGTGTATACAATTTGTAATTTACATATTGATATTTTATTTCTCAGTATATGTATTATCGTGTGCCTTTTATTTGATTATTGAACTCAAATGTCGACTGGTGGGGACCTACAAATTAAAAAAACTTAATAACGGATGTATATATACAAACTTTTAGATAAAAAGATCAGAAGATAAATCTGCTGTTCTAGAAAAAGGGTTTTTGATCCCTAGGATAATAGCAAATCGTTTAAAAATACGTTGGTTACCCAATACTAAAGCTAGTTCACGTTTTTAGTAAAGTAAGTTAATTAGATTTTTTAGAGTAATTAGTCAGTCTGTTAAAAGGTAAACAGTATCGCCATAAGGTAATTTACTTAATATATTAAACTCGTTTTTAACTATTGTTAAAAATATTCTAAGTCTTCTTGTTCTAATAGAAATTAAATTCTTTTATAGTTCATTTCCACCATACTGTGGTACCTGTTAATTTTTTCTAAATTGATATTCATTAGAATCAATAATTATTTAACATCAACTAAGAGTAATATGAATCAATATTACATTTTAATATTAGAATATGATAGATTTAATTAGAAACTGTTCACTTTAAATTGAATTTAAATGGCATTATATTAGTAACTGTAATGATAAATACAGTTTATATACTAATGATGTTATTAGCTGCCTGGAAGGCAAAACATATAATGAAATCGACCGAAAATTGATTTAAATTTAAAAGCTTTTGATTTTATATTACTTGAAAAAAAGGTTAGAGATAAATAAATGCTTTAGTATAACAACATAATTCGAATGTCACGCGAAAATATACTTTTCTATGGAGCACCAGTAGTTGATTTTTGACTAGCAAATAGATGCGACTAAGCAGTACTATTAAGAAAAAGTCGTGTTGCATTTTCTTTTAAAGTTTAAATAAAGCTAAGTTTAGAAATCTTGTATAATGCAACTCACGACTTCCTCTTAGGCATTTCAAATTTAATTTAAAGTTAGTTAGTTTCTATACACGTACCATGTATACAATAAAATTAATTTAAAAACAAAAATAATTCATCTATTGTATCTTTAAGGAACAAACTTTTACAAGCAATGTAAAATATTACAATTAGACAATAGACTATAAAATAAGTTAGAAATTGAACGCGACCTTGTAAGGAGATTATGTTGATCTGTCAATGGATACGTTAGGCCTGGTTATAACATCGTCCATTAGTTTTTCGGGGATAGTGCCCATATCAACATAATAGTTTTTCAGTAATTGTACATTTGATTTCCATGATGACAAGATTCCTAGATGTGCTTTATTTTAAATGCATAGGCACTTCAGTTTTCATTTTATTAAAATGTGTTAATGTATACCTACTAACTCTTTTTTGCATGTGTCGAAATCAAGTCTGTGTTTATTTATGAACCAATAATATATAATTGTGTATATTTAAATAGGACCCAGACGCCGAAAGAATATACAAGCAGACATTAACAAATCCTCAATGATTTCGCAACTGGAAGACGTCCTGCGATCCCTAAAACAAGTTTCCAGACGCTAAATGGGAGAACAAAGAAATAATAGTGCATATACTGCAAATTCTAACAGAACATAAGTTGGTGTCATAAACTTGAAACGCTAAGAAGCAAAGAAAGGAATAGATACATTAAAGACACACAGTTTTGTCAGAAATGCCAAAATCATGACAGGAAATATAACTATGCAAGCAGAAACCGATACCACTAGTGCGAGATGAGTCACGACACTTTACTACATATAATATTCCCAAGAGAAGGAAACAAGTGCCATTCAAAAGGAACGTAAATCCAGAAAGCGGTCACCGAAATCATATATGTAGGAATCAGCAGTTATAAGCCCCAACAAAAATGGAAATTAGGCCCTAACACAAAAGTTAAACTCCATGAATACTAAGATAAGCAAGAGTTGGTAGGTAAACCACAAGCCCTGCTAGCAACCTCCATAATCAGACACACCTTTGAAAGAGGGAAGAATACATAAGAGCGCTGGTAGATACCGGTACCAAACAATTTTCATAACAGAAGAGGCAGCAGATTTATTAAACATTTCAATGCAGAAGGCTAAAGCATAAATAACAGAACTAGGAATCGAGAAGCCGCGAACAGCATACAGAAACGTAGAAATGACACTAAAATCAAGACTTCCAAGCAAATTCAGAATAGAGGTAGAAGCACTATTACTACAAACATTGATATAATCAATATCATCACATTTAACACCACAAAAGCAAAAACACCAATAGAAAAATATGATATTAGCAAATCCAAAGCATAACAAGCTCGAACGAATAAATGCCATGCTAGCTATACAAGTACACAAATGACAATGTTAAGTTATACATATAACGACAATATTGCACATGCGTTGTTTATTCCACATCCACCTGTACCTTTAATAGCGGACTCCCCACGTAATTTAGAAAATTGCATTGATATCTATCATTATGCAGCAAATGCAGACCTATAAACTTAGATACCTTTGTATAAAATGGGTCAGCGTCACCTTGAACTTTTATTTTCATTTATAAGAAGCAATGGTGGATTTAGCAACAATTCAAATGCACAACAGTTTCAGGCAGCATTTAAACGGTTAATTGTTCATACAGAATTAAAAAGTTTTTCTTCTGGAAATTGCATTCCTTTAGAAAAAAAAATTGATATATTAAATGTAAGTTGTAATAAAGCTCCTGAAAGAATCATAAATAGTTCAAGCAATTTTAGATTCTTACATGATCACAGAGATAGATACATCTAAGGAGCATGATTATTTTATAAATTATTTGTCATTAACTGAATATGAATATTCTCATGATGTAATAATATATTTGGCTGTTTTGTCACAAGAAAATTAATTCGTAAAATTGGAGAATTAGTAGAAATAAAACAAAATTTAATGGGCTTTTTAATATACTCATCTGATGATGTAATTAAAGTATGTATATCTTCCAAAATGAAATTTAGAAAACATTTTAGTATTAATTGAAACAATATTCACTTTAGGGTTAATGAGATTTTAGCAGAATTTATAAATAAAGGTATATTTTTAAATCTTAATGAGCATAAGCGTGTCACTGTAGCTTATGAAAATCATCTTGCTTTATTATAATAAAAGCTATTAGCTTAAAATATTTGAGTATTTGACTTTTTTTATTTTTGAAAACTGAACACTGAGCTCTCTATTAGAAACTAACTAAATTAATTTTATTAAAATGCTAGTAATACTTAATAAAATAACTATACAAATGAACGCATCCTCACCATAATTTTAACTTTGTTCTAGATAAGAAGTACACAGGACATCGTCTTGATAATAATTTGTAGATGACTGATTTTATATTATGTACATTCACAAATTATTTTATTGTTATTTATTCTTACAAATAAATGAAAACAATTTGGTAGTATTTCTTCACTTTTCAGAATTCACATAAGTAGGTACTTATAATTATTGAAAAAAAAATAGTTTCCAAACTATATTTTACAAATAATGTTAAAACCCCAATGATACACCTATGATTTCACAAGGTTCATTTGCAAGTGGAGACGTCTTGCTTCAATTACGGGAGGTTAAGGAATATCTACTCTACTCCTATATCATCGATCACAATGCTTAGGAAAGATCAAACTGTACTTATACAAACAACTTGAAGACAAATGAAGGGCTGCTATCACAAGCAACAAAACAGAATGGCTGATCTTAAGCACGGTACTGTGTTTGAATCCAAAAGAGGAAGTGGTACGTATACCATTCAAACAAGGGCCGAACCTAGGTACATCAAGGCCATGGACCATGGCAAGGATACTACAAACAGAAAAACGATTAACGAAAGGCAAGAAGTATGAAACTAATACAAGCAGTTCTTGCACGAATACAAAGCATTAGTGCACATGGCAAAGGTGACAGAAGAGGAACAGAAGATGGCCAAATACTATATACCCTATCATTTAATAACCAAGGAAACGGATTCCAGAGCGAAATTTAGATTAATATATGATGCATCATGCAAAACGAATGCAATAATCCCAATAAAAAAATGCACGCAGATCAAAGAATAATTCTTAAGCATATTGATCTGAGCGGATGGCGAGAAAATTTACAGACAAATTATGGTCAAAAAAGGAAACCTACTGTACCAAAAATTACTGTGGAGGGAAAACAACACTGATCCAGTAATAGAATGTCAATTAACTACAGTAATCTATTACAGAATGGCGGCACGATTCCTGGCAATAAAATCACTACAAATATTGGTAACTAAAGAAGGAAGAAAACAGCCGGAAGCTGCACAAACACCATTAGAAAATTTTTACGTAGACGATTTACTGTCTGACACAAAGGAAGAAGAAGCCATTACATGCATTAAGGACTTAAGAGATCTTCTAAGACAAGATGGATTCACAATAATAAAATAAGAAAATAATAATAAAACAATACTCGAAAACATCCCAGAACAACTAAGAGGCCAAGGTAAAGGAAACTTCAAGTCAACGTCACGTCACGTTAGGAACTGTGACGTTTTCCGTGGAACCGTACTAGTATAGCGGGACCCGACCTAATAGAATTCCAATCATTCACGTGTTTCGCTATATTAGTGATTCCGAAAGAGTAATAATTAAGACTTCACTAAAAACAAAACAAACTTTAAGAATATGTCAAATAAATGCCGCGCGCGAGTGTATGGTTTTAATTTATTTTCAAACAAAGAATTGCTCCTCCAGACTGAGTCGATGAACCAAATAAAATCTGTTATACAATAAACTATAAGTTAATTAGTAAAAATTGCACAACATGACGCAACAAATAAATCACCGTGACCGTCCGAAATTAATCGAGTTTGTAATGATAACTGAAACAGTTAACATAACAGCAATCTCAGATAGCTTAAATATTAATTAATTAAAGAAAAGTTATTAAATAATATTACACAACATTGCGTCATGTCATGCAATAATTTATTTAAAGCAAATGTATATTTTATCCGAATTGATTAGATAGCGAACAAAAAAAACCGCCGAAATCCATATTCGCTGGAGGAAGAACGAGAATATGGATTTAACTATAAATAGAATGCTTTTTTGAAACGAAAAGCAGTATTTGCGGGATATTGCCCCGCACGTATCTATGCTAGACTGTAAAAGCGCTTTTGTAAAGTCAAACTATTTTGTTATTAAATTTTGCAGTGGTCTTTGCATGACGTCTTATGGACTCGCCAAGACCAACAAAAATACTGAATTCCGTTCAAATTAATAACCGGTTAAAAAGCGCCGTATACTAGAAATCTAATCATATACGTTCAGATTCTAGACCGCCTTTCTGTTCCGAGTTTTTCTGTAACGAGGACAGGCCGAAGTATAGAATAATATAACAACAGGGGTCCTCGCCGAACCTGCAATAAAACCGATCTTGGGTCGACCACAAACAAGCTGCTCTGTAACTGTTTGTGTCCGACGTCACATAAAGCGTCTTATCATCTGCAGGAGAATTGCAATGTAACGACCTGCAAACGCAAACGCCCCGACTCTTAGCGATACTGAGTGGCAACAAAGGTCGCGAGTACACACTAAACGCCGCCATACTAAATATCCGTCCCTGATTATTGTCTGTATAAATTACGTACACGGCGACCGCCACAGGCCTAGGTCTTGAAGTATACTGTCAACTATCACGCCCAAATGTATCATGGGCGCAGATCAGGGCAAAGGCAGAACATATCGCGTCGATATCTTGCAACGCCGCCCGCATAGAATTCACACAAATGCTGACTTTTCGTATATTTATAATCGATTGTAAATAATCCATTTTGTTTGCTACGCTACCAGAATACCGTTTTAGTTTTCATTCGTTTTACGTAAGTGAACTGGTTTAATTTTTGTTTTTTATGTAAATAAGCTGTTCTAATTTCCGTTTAATTTGTGTAAATAAATTATTCTTACTACCATTCTTTTTAATACCGCCGAAAACCAAAATAATTAACAAATAAATATCACCGAAGTTCGTTTCATAATCGAGGTCAAAGCAACGTCATTTTAACAAATAACGTTCCTCTATAAATAATTATTTTGCAAGTATACCGACTGCAAAACCAGATGAACGAAGCCATCCGAGCCGCTCAGGACATCCCAAAAGCAGTACCAGAACCTGGCCACCACGACTAAGCTATCATCTAGCAGAATATAAATTCCTTATCTTCCCAGTGCATCGTTCATCACAAATTGAAACGTCGCTGAACATATTGGAATCCACAAACATATTTCTTTGAATATAATCTAGAACATCCAAGAGGACAAAAAATAGCACGACGTTAAATCCTGTCAAATGCAGCAAAATTATTCAATCCAATTGGGATAACTAGCTCCGACACTTATCGTAGCAAGACTAACAAGAATTGCATCACTCAAACTTAGGATGGGATGGAACAACTAAAAACTATAGAAACGAAATAAGAGAAATTGCAGAAGGAACTGCCAAACATAGAAAACAGGAATACCAAGATGGACTGGACATGACCCAACCTAGGGGTTGGAAGTACATGGATTCCGCGATGCATGTAAGAAGATGTATGAAGCGGCAGTATACTTAAGAAACAAGGTATACCACCAGCGCTAAAATTTGCTACTTGTAGTGGCAAAAAGCAACGTGGTCTCAATACAAAGAGGAAGAACACTACCAAGGTTGAAACTATGAGCAACAACCTTACTAGCAAAACTAATGAAAAGGATAATAATAGCATTAAAAGTAGAAAGAGTAAAGAAAGCAGCATAGTCCGACTCTCAAATTACGTTAGCTTGGTTAGCAGCAGCGGCAGTAAGACGGAAAATATTTACCGCCAACAGAGTAATGAAAATGAAGCAGTGCCTGTGAACGGCACAATAGATAAATGTAGTGTCGAACAACAGCTCAGAAAACATACTGTCATGAGGATTAGTGCCTAAGGAGTTCAAAGAACGCTAACTATAGCGGAAAGGAGCAACCTGCCTGCAAAAAGAAGCAGAAGTATGGGCGCAACAAGTGCCCGTTACAACGATAGAAGAGGTGAAATTAAAAAATCTAGTGTATTACTAAATTAAAAACAGAAATCGATTAACAAAGTCCGAACGATTTCCATCATTTACGAGAAAGGTACGAACAACAGCACAATGTCCATGATTTAAGCAAAATAGCCTAGGCGAGAGGAAGAATAGAATGTTAACCGCAGTAGCGTTACAAGAGGCATTGTTCAGAATTGTACAAGGAGTCCAAGAAGCACGGTTTTAAAGAGAAATAGCATTTTTACATCAAACAACCATGATATTTACAAAAACAAATTAACAAACTTAAATCAAATCATGTACAACCACAACCACCTAAGGGTGAAAGGGAGACTGGAAAACTCCAGATTAGCATTCAACGAAATACATCCTGTAATATTAGAATCCAATGACCAAGTTACACAATTAATTCTACCTATTCTACCTATTCTCTACCTGAAATAATAAAAACAACACTGGCCTACCCACGATGGAAATACTGGATAATTGATGCAAAAAGTACCATAGAGCAAGTTATCTACAAGTATATGTACAACGTTTGCAGCGAAACTATATCAATAATTAATGGGATAGTTACCGAGTCAAGAGTAACGAGTTCATTGCCATTCACGCACCCGGTCGTGAACTATACTGGAACGATAACATTGAAAGTGACAAAAAGAAGATGCAAGAAAACGCATAACAGCTATATAGCATTATTCACTTGTTTGACGACTAAGGTCATACATTTAAAGGCGGTCAGAGACATAACAATGGACTCATTCTTAGCAGCATACAAGCGATTCATATCATACGAGGCAAACCCGCACACTTATACAGCGGTAATCGAAAATTCCTTGTGGGAGCAGATGGAACATTTCAGAAGGAGATGCTACAAATCCAACAGAAGCAAAAAGTTCAAGAAGAAATACCAACAACAGGGGTGCAATGTCATTTCTTTCCACTAGCAGCACCACATTTTTAAGAGTTCTGGGAGACAGGCGTAAAAAGAGAATAGTAGGAAATGTGTTCTTGACATATGAATAGCTAAGAATACTGACCACACAATTAGAGGAGTATAAAAATTCGCTCAAGAAATTACATGCAGGCCTCTTTAACATCAGGACACTTTCAATATAAAAGCAACGATAGTGCCGCAAGATCCCATGGGTGCCGAATATGAGCGCCGGATGTCAACAAAATAAAAGCTAATAGCAAAGCTAAAGGCAACAAAGGCACAAGTGGAAAACAAAGAAGGGCAATGCAGAAGTAGGTGAACCAGTTCGATTAAAAGAAGATAACAAATCATCAGCCAAATGGTCATTGGTAAGCATAATTGAAATGTATCCAGACAAGCAAGGCATAAAGCGAGTGGTAACAGTGCAATCAAAAGTAAATACGTACAAACAACCAGTCAGCAATATAATACCATTGCCAAACATGGCAAAGAAGAGGGAACCGATAAGCGATAGTAATAGCCTTAGTACAATGTATGCTAATGATAACGAACTTACTGCAGTCAGTAACCAAAGCATCATGCAGTATCCAGAACAGGAACTTTACATCGGACAATTATACAAGACAATCATTCAATGAGCAGTCTTCAGGTTCATGATCAAAATATCGAGAGTACATCTATGACAGAAAGAAGTAAACACGCAAGAAGCTCTAAGAGCTATACCGAATATATGCAAAAGAGCAAAGGGACTGACAGGAAAGCAAATGTCAAGCACAACAGCATCACATACAGGAGCAACATGTGTCATTACTAATTGTGACTGATAGGAACAGAAAACGAACGGAACTCCTAGGCAAGCTATTGACGGTAGTATTTGGCGTCAAGTATATGAAGTCAAAAACACATTACGGCAAAATCTGTAAAAGTTCATGTTAACGTCGAGCCATCAAACCAAAGTTATACTGGCGACAGTCGATAAAAATAAAAGGAAGATAGAAAGCAGACTAAACACATTCCACAATAAAGTAAACCAGGGCATATAAGTCATAAATAAATATGCACAAGTGGTATAGGAAATCTATAAACAAGTATTCAACATAGAAATCCTAACATTCAACCAAATTGAAACAAATTATTTGGAGGAAATTAGCAACCTTTATAGGACTTTATAGGACTTGGAAACAAACGACAGATTGCCACTAATACAAACATATTGTCAAGAACGATATTAGCGACAACGTTCACAAACAATACAACTACAACAAACGTACAAGGATATTTTCCGAGATCAAAGGTCAACGAATCTATAATATTAAAAATAACACTAATCCCATTCAAATAACAAAATTACGCATTTGTGATGTTGAAGGTAACCAAAGATCCAATCGCCATCGACTACAATAACCAACTTTATTCTCTTTTAGCACACGTCGATGAAGTCAACATAATAAGGATGACCACGGTAGAATAATATCATAACTTCCAATTGTTAATAATGTCGAGACGATGCCTCTCCGCATATTAGATATGTCAAATGACAGATAAACCAAACTGTGATCTGCAATAAATCGAAATCCAGGATACAAGATGGAAAGAATTATATTCCTCAAATACATGGCTGTATGCCACCCCGAGATCCTAACAAGTAGCATTAGTCACATAGATTTGGTAAAAGCAGTACAAAATCCGATGGAAAAAAGTCAAGAATAACCTCGAACCAGACGCGCAAGAATACGGAATGCAGCTGGTCCTAAACGTTAGAGAAGACAAGCCAACTCGATCAGATACAGAGAGAAACATGGAAAATGTATGCATTGTAAATATTTAGGTAAATTTAAGCGTCGCTATATGTTAAGAACTTCATCTTAACAGAAATATGTAAACAATAGAATAATGACATCTAAGTATTTAAAGATAAATTTTAGTCGTGTAATATGTTAAGAACGTAGATGTTAACGGAATTATCTTAGACACAAGATGAATAGATACATAAAACACATTAACTAAATATAATATATAAGGGCGTAAATTAAGCAATTTAAAAGAGGGCGTGGGATTAGAAGTCCGATTAAGGACCGACGGTAATTTCACGTTATAAAGCAATCATTGGAATGTGCACAATTGCGTGATGGCATTTAACCCGGCAAACAAATGTCACAACATGCAAGCTAGCATTCCACAGTTGAAATCCACTGAAATTACGTAAAGTTAAACTGACGATCATGTAGTTACATTAAATGAGATAGCATCTCTAAACTAAAGAATTAAGGTATGTATGAGCTACATCTAAATGTATACGCAAATAGTAAGACAAAGAAATGTTATATTAGAAATAACTGTTCATAATAAACCAGATCATTAACGTAAGTATTGCAATAAACAAGACTTTTGAGGATAAATTCTGCCAAGTACAAACATCATGTAAAACGCTATAAAGTATTACAAATGTAATATATATAGGAATACATGTTTCTTGAAGTTGAAGTTTATCGCTTCTGTTCTAGAATCCAACGCTAAGGTCAAAGTATTTGTATATTCACTGGCGCCTGAAACAGGGCGTCGTTAACGGGGGTGTTAGATAAGACTTACACAGGACACAAGAGTTCCAAAATTTACCATTTACATAGGCGCTGAGACCAGCCCCAGCTCTTTGTTCCTACTTAGCTTTAATTACACATAATATAGTCTAATGAGCAATTAACATAATCCTTAGAGCTATTAGCAAAAGTTATCGTCTGGTTTTAATTGTACATATGATAAACGTGCACTAATTTCCTAACACACTCTTGTTAAGGAGAAGAATTTGCTAACCTTATGTTTTACTAAAACCAAAATTTTGTAGTTTTAATTGTTAGTATCCTTTAGTGCATAGCTCAATTGCGATTCCTTGTACCATATTTATATTATATAAGTTTTAGTAAACAGTATTGCCTATTATTGTACTTTATTCTACGTCATATACTAGCCAAAAATTAAAATTAATCAAGAACTAGTTGACCTACTAAGTCCTTTAAATTATTTCAAGGTTTCTTAATAAAAATGAAATGTAATAAAATCTGGTATGAGACAACACACGACTTTCTCTTACGTACATAGATATACAAATATGCAAATGTTCACAAATAATTAAAATATTATTTACGTTTGTTTTGGGAACCATAATTGTAACGGTCACCCATCCAAGTTACTGGACACGTAAAACCCTGGTTAACTCCAGAGATTTTCTCTGATACCTCGCTTCAATTCATTTTTTCAGGAAAACCTCTAAGTTGTTAAAAACTTTTTCGAGAAAATCGCAAAAACCTTAAAAATTGCAAAACTAAAGTGGCAGTCCGGTCATTCGATTTTAACTAAATTCTTGTCGTCTCATGCACAGAAGACAGAAAACTTAAATATAGTTTTTAATTTTCATATGATTTTTTTTATTTTTGAAATATGTTGTTCACAATTAATACTCCAAATATTTCCGATTACTCGATTTTTAAATATTGATTAGAGAAACTCATTGGCTAATATGAAACTAAATTAAGTAGCAAAGAAATAAATAAAGTTTTAACAACATTTTTACAACCGATTTTACGAAAATCGTGAAAATGAAGAATATATTTAAAACTGACAGAAATAAAGTGTTACTTCCGGTTATTCGATTTTAGCTAAGTTTTTGATTTTTCAGAAAAAGGCGATTATGACGCCAAATATAAATTTTTATTTAGGGCTTTTAGTTTCATAGTTATTGTATTCAGAGGTAACAGTGAAAGAATTTCCGGTTACTTGATTTACAGAAAATTTTCTGAGAAACCGCCTAGATTATATGAAAGGGTCTTAAATGCTTAAGAAATACAATAGATTTTAAGAAAATCGTTAGAGTCGATTTCGAGATAACTCGAAAAACGAAGAATTCGAAAAATATGTAAAAATGACAGAAATAAGGTGGTACTTCCGGTTTTTCCATTTTAACCAAATTATTGATTTAGCACATCAAAGTGATTCTGACCTTAAATGTAAATTTTCATTTATCTAGGGTTTTAGTTTTATAGTTGTTTTATTCAGACTTAACGGCGAAAGTACTTCCGGTTATTCAACTTGCGGAAAATTTTATGAAAAACGCCTAGATTGTATGAAAGCGCATTAAATTTCTAAAAAATATAATAAATTTTAAAAAAATCGTTATAGCCGATATCGAAAAATCTCAAAAAACCAAAAATTGACAAGAGTAAAGTGGCACTTCCGGTTATCCGAGTTTAGTAAAATTTTTGCAGTGACGTGCGACAATGTATGGAAACTCTAATATAAAATTTTGTTTTTTTAGGGTTTATGGTTTTCCAGTTATCGTGTTCACAGCACACACTCAGGGACGCATGCAGACACGCACGCGCGCACGCGCGCACGCGCTCACGCGTTCACGCGCACACACGCGCATATGCGCACGCGTGCGCGCACACATACAGACCAATTTCCAAAAGTCTGATTTTCGTACCAGGGGACCTAAAAACCTGCATTTCCACTAAAATTTCGAAAACAATACTTTTTCTTTTATCTAATTTCATATAGGGTAAGAGGGAGTAATAATATCATTCATTTTATCACACAACTTATAAACAGTAATATAATATATTCATCATCTTTAATTTATGTATATAACAAGTTTTATGCATATGCAACAAGGTTTATTACATAGTTTTACCGATGATCACCTCAAATGGTTCTAGCTGGACCACTCATCGGTTTTAGCTCCCGCTGCGGCAAGGGTGTATTATTTAAATAAATGTTGATATGAATGTTGCTAAGGATTTTTTCCAATAAAATTCTGTTTCTTGTCATGTGTGGAAATTTTGAATTCGGTGGTACAACAGAGTTACAACCCAATTAATACAGAAGTTACTACAAGACAATTAGTGGAAAATGCACACCACGAGAATTTTCTTTTTCTAGAAGTAAAAATGGAATGCAGGCTTGCTTTAAAATACTTTCAGATATTTTAACTATTTGCTATTTATGACCAATACATTCACAAAAAAATAATAAAAAAAATAAAACAGCTTTAATCTGGACACAATCGAATTTAGAAAGTTCTTGGATAAGTTTTTAAGAACTTCTGATTTGGAATATGTATTGTCATAAGTTTTATACGAGTTTGCGATAATATTACGTACATTTATTCCAATCCAACTCAAATTGCAGGTCATTGCAACGTGTATTGATAAGCATTCAGCGTAACAAATTGAAAAAAACTGTATTCTGATTTATTAAATTAGATTTAGTTGTGTACGTTCTCAAACATATTAATTATTCACTCTCGCAATGCTTTTTATGGAAGTAAAAATTATCAAAAACCGCAAAATTTAGTTATTAAGAGAAAACACGGCTTATTTCCTAGAATTGTTGTTTCTTTTTATTATTTTTAAACTAAAGGCTTTATTGAAAAAATGAAAACACAATATCGCTCTGGAATACGTTTTTATAACTTTTGTTAAAGTATGAAAACATTGAAAACAGTTACAAGCTTTTCAACTTTACGTACATAGATAATTTGAAATTTTTTGTTATTCAATTTCGGAACTATTAAAAAGAAAAATAAGTGAATAAAAAGGGGAGTTTTCTCTTGACAGGTAAACAACATTTTAGATTTAAAAAGGACATACCTGAGTACTTTACAGTAATCGCAATTGGTAATCTTTTTCAGAAAACTATCTTAAAACAATTCTATTAAATCTGAATGTTATCACGATTAATTATTTGTTTGTAAATTAAACCATCTCTGATAATTTTAATACAACTCCCGAATGTAATTTTTTAAGAGCGCTTGCAAATAAAATTGGGTCATTTATTTGTGGAAGAACAGCTCAAGCACACATTTAATAATAAGTAATCAGAGAGTAATTCCATACCTTGTTTTAATTTGTTATGCCAGCAAATATATCCGTAGTTTCTTGAATGTCTGTAACTAACTAATTGTGACAAATGGCAGCAGTTCATAAAACGGTTTCATGTGCAACAGTTTACATAAGGGATTAATGGAGTTTAATAATCTCAAAAATGTGTCTCTGCTAATACGTAGATTTGGGAATTTTTTTTAACAACAATTTCTAAGGTACCCCGTATTGTTGCATACCAGATAAGATATAACTAGATGTAAAAAATTGAAGTGAAATTCCTTAGACCATAATAGTGGAATTAATCGATTGTATCCCTGTACCAAAATTTTTCTTTAGAAAAATATAGGCTGTTAAAGAACCTCATTATTTCGCGCTTTCTTATTAGAATATTCTAAGTTTTACTATTGTTATTAACTTTACGGCTTTAGGAATTACTACTTAAGATATAGCGTTTATTTGTCCTTAGGAAAGTAATAGAGAGTTTTTTCACAACTGCTGATAAACAATAACGTAAAATTGTTAAAATTACGCAAGCGCACAACTTATCGAATAGGTCTAATAGTTATTGTAACCCGAGAAGTAGACTACGTTAGCGGAAGGTCATCGGACACGGTAAAGGAAATTATAAGGTTAGATTTGTTTGTTTACCTACGTATGAGAAATGCTACAACACAAGCCACGTCTTCAATTTAATCCAATTGATCATCTATGCTTATTACAAATACAGTGTAGGTAAACTTCCCAAGAAAAGTTCGTTATAAAGCAATGTAACAAGTTACCAAAAGTTAGATTACATTTAAATTTTCTATACCGATTAGTGCATCCCAAACATGCGAAAACACTTATTCAAATATTTCATGATAACTATTTTATACGTGATTTTAACGTTTAGAGGTGTCAGCCCCCGCTATTTTTTTGTGTGTCAAATCATCTCATTTATGTAAATTCTATTGTTATCTATCGCTAATTCCTTTTGTAGAATATCTAAATTTAATAACATCATTATACGGGCCGAATTACAATATGTACTTATAGCA
>JAHWXV010042714.1:0-12329 GCA_024586415.1 Phrixothrix hirtus
GGGGGGGGGGGAATACCGTCATTTGACGAACCTCGTCCTTTTGTGGTTCCACAATAAACTATATTATTATTATTATTATTATTCTTATTATTATTAAAATCAAATGTTTTGTATGTTTTGATTAACTTAGTGCTACAGTAAAAGAAACACATAAATATCACCAAGAGTATAAAGTGTTGCTCTATACACTTCACTCGCGAGGGGAAAATATAAATCTAAACAATACTTTAAAGACTAAGTTACAATAATTGTATGGGACAATTGCACCAAAATGATGTGAACTTCTGTAATTACGACCAAATACTCACAAATTTGATAAAACAAAGTTTAAATTATGATGATAAAAAAATTTATACTACTACGGGCTTAGTAAATTAAAATACGTTGGCTAGCTATTTAATTATTATTTTATTTTAATTAAAATATTAGGTGAAACATGTTATTACTATTTGTAGATGTTTTTCATGTGTCATATAAAGGGCAGGCTATCTGTTGGTTTATTTTTGGAATTGCTATTAATATGAATATTTTTAAATGGTTATTGCTTTATTCAAGAGAGTATGCTTTTCGATTATTTATGGAAAACAATTTCAGTTAAATGGTTACTTCGGATTTGGCTTGGCACTACTCCTAGCTTTTAATCCAATTTTTCAATACGTTATCGATTGTTTGTGGTTATATTTCACCAATAGTTCGATGGATATTTTCCTTAAGTGCGTCAATTGTTTTTGGATCGTTGGAGTGACAATAGTCCTTCCTCGTGAAAAATAGCCCAATGGCGTCAAATCACAGCTGCACACTGGCCAATAAACGTTACCAAAACGGCTGATAATGCGGTTGCCGAACTTAGCGTGTAAAAGATCGATTATTTCACGGCTGGCGTGATGTCGAACAGTATGTACTATGCATAAACTCTGTATAAGTAAACGAAAAATTTATGCATCAATGCGGCAAATCTTCATGGCTTTTTGGATGTTGCTAACTTGCCAACGCTTTCGGAATGATTACCTTCGAAGCGGATTTTTAATTTCGAAGAAGAAAAATTAGAAATACTAAAGGTAGAGTGGCAGTGAGCCACTCCAATGTTTTTCCTGACTAAAACTTCTCTGCCATCGATGATGTATGACAAGAGGAGTTGTCATGATACAGCATCTAACTGAGAACAATGTGTGTCTGCATATGACAAACTCCTTTCCTGGGCCTTTTAAGAATTCCACTATAGAAATTTTGAGTGAAGCTTAGTTCTGATACGGATGATAGAAATTTATGCAGAACAGCGGACGTAGATGTGTCAAACATAAGCGTAATGAACAGCGTGCTGTGGCGTCTGCGCGGTCGCTGTTTAGGTCCTTAAAAGAAAGACATAGCACTGCACAATAAATATAAGATCTTTTCGGTCCGCTGCATAAATCTCACTTCAATTGTAATGAAAGAGGCGAATCAAAATCTGCAAGCAGAAATTCTCCATGATATAGGAGGTACATTCCAAAAGTAAGCTACAACAATGCTTTTTCCACTGATATTATCTACTGATCTTTATGAGATAGAGAGTGATTGTTGCCATAGATTTAGCGTTTTATTTGTTTACAAACATGGTATCTGTGAATGCTCCAAGAGGTTAAAGATTGAGTTTTTCAATGTAATTAGATATTAAGTTTTAACAAAATATTGTAACTTACGTTTGGGACATATTTCGTAATACTATTTCCAATATATCCAAGTTTTATACCATTTATATATACCTAATACACAATTTTTGTCATTTTAAAACATGAAGATCAACAAAATCGTTCACCACGCTCATCACAAATTACCACTCAGTTTTGGAGGGAAAAGTTTAGTTGTTAATCAAGGAAATGTAGTTTTAGCGAAATGTATTGCATCCTTTAGAAACAGTTTATTTTATAGTTACTATGAAAGTTAATACGCGATGAACTGAATGCATCCCAGACACTTGATGTTTTCAGAAAATTCAGATTTTGCAGCATTTGTCATATACGTGAACTAATAAGACACTCTTTTTAGTCGTGAGATTTCTGGTTGAACTGTGGAAAGAGTGGAGAAAAATTACAAGTATATTTAATTATCCTGAGGACAAAAACTGTGTTGTACAGTTTAATTGTTTATTTAGACATATATAGGGTGAGTCAAAATAGGCGTAACAAACTTCGGCAATAGATACAAGAAACCCTTTTAAGTAAAAAAGTTCTTCTACGTCCAATAAAATAATTTAAACCAAGTGTTCTGTCTTAATTGTCAAAACTGAATGTCTTATGTTGTTAATTTTGCCGTAGATTTCGATGCTATCTAAGTAATAAGTGCTTTATTCATTTACAAATAATTGAAAATAGTTAAAAATTAAAAGTTTTAGTGCGGCTGAATATGCGAACATTGCTTTTGTATACGACTATTGCGGCAGAAATGGTCGGCGTGCTTCGAGACAATTCCGCCGCAGATTCCCAGATAGACACCAACCATCTTATTCAGTATTTGCAAGAATATTTCAAAGATTAAAAGATATTGGCTGGATAAGTGCTAAAGCTAGTGGAAGTATTCAGACAAACAGAAACAATGTTTACAACGTTATTGATGCAGAATTTGAATTCAACTTATTGCAGAAAATTTAAATCTTTCACAAGGTTTTATTTCTCGGGTACTACATAAAAAAGAACTCCTTCCGTTCCATTTTTAGCAAGTACAATCATGCATTGAATTTTGGTTTAGATTTTTAGATGACATTTACTTAAAATTGAAATTAAACCTTGAAAAATATGAAAACTTATTAAATAATCGCCTGCGAAAAATTCTCGAAAATGTTCCATTATGAATTTGTCTATTGATGTGGTACCAACATAATGAGGCACGAGTTCATTACGCAAGGCAGGTTACGAGATGGCTAAATACGCATTACCTTGAAAGATGGGTACCGAGAAGTCCTGCTTTGAACCCCTTAGATTTTCAACTCTAGGAACAAATAAAACAATTGGTATACAGTGTCCCACTTGTTATACGCAATCAACTCTTAGAAATCATTATTAGCGCCGTCAAAGAAATTCGTAACAAAAAAACACATTGTTGGAGTGCAAGAATCTCTGATATGCCGCACTTATGTTTGTATCAGTGCGCAGGCAGCACATTTTAAGCAATTTTTATAAAGTTATTATTTAATTCTAGTTTGTTAACGTAAAATTCATTTTGTTTTACTGGTTAATGCAATGTGTTTTACATTATATTAAATTATTGTTTAGAGGACTTTAACTCGTTATAATTACACAACCATGCAGTGTAAGACGATGGTTCATGTAAACTTTTTTACTCAAAAATATTTCCTCTAACGCCGAAATTTGTTACGCCCATTATGACTCACCCTGTATAAATAAAGCATTTAATATAATTAAAAATCAGTGTCGAAACATTCGGTCCATCATTGTCAATTTTTTGCTATGTTAATAACACAGAAAAATTCCAATAAAAAAGTACACGTTTTGATTTAAGATGTCCTTCAAAATATGTATATGAATATCAATAAATTAAGATATTACGGCATTTAATAATTTATTTATGTTTATATTTAGCATGCAATTTATATTACTTTATTTTCAAACATTTTTTCATAAGAACAGTTTTTGTTTGTTTTGGCCATACATCTAAAATAAATTTTAATTCTTCAAATTTTAGAACTATATTCGAGGCAGCTACTATCGAAAGTACTCTTGTCAAATAATTTATCATTTGTATGCAATTATTTAAGGATTATCTCTATAGCTGGCTTGTCTTCCAAAAATGCTTAATCTTATGTTTATATATATATATAAATTATTGACAGTGTATAAATATTTAAAATTATTCATCTAAGTATGTTATCATAATTTAAAGTGCAGTATTTCCTTTTCCTCTAACATTTATTTATTACTTGAATTGCTTTTATATTAATCGTTTACTTAAAAGGTCGTTGTAACTTGTATCACAGAGATATACTTAACTACGAAATAAGAAGTAATTTTTGTATAACTTATTGAAATCATATTATTTAAGATTAATACTAATATATAGATATTAAGTAATCTATCTCGGTAAGGGCAGTAAGGTACTTATCTGGAGGTCCGCGCTTCGACTCCTGGAGAGACGAACTTTTCTAATATGTATTTTTAAAAATAATATAATTTAATAATTAACTATACCTTTTTAACACACTTAGATTTAGAAATATGCATAATTAGTATAAAATACAAGAGACTTTAGTATTGCAAAACCACTAGTATTGTCATATTACGTAAGTATTTTTATCTGAAATAGCGTTGATTTGGATAATAAATTATTTATAGGAACTTCCTGTTTAATTTTTGTTAGATGACCTTGTAGTAAGTAGGTGGAAAAATGCAAAAGTTCATTAACCAATTTATCAAGGTCTATTGTTCCTACACAGTAGATGTGTTTGAACTTAAGATAAAACAACATACTTGGAAAATTTGTATTCTACGATAATGGGAATGTATTGTTTGTTTACAAAATTATCTTTAATAAAACCTAGATAGTTTAAGTAATTATAATGACTGTATTTATTTTAAATTCTTAATCATTTTCTCGGCCTTGTAGCTTTTTTAAATTTAAAGATTTTGCTACTTTATCCTTTATACATTTGTCCAGAGAATGTTGCAATAAATAAAAAATGAATTCTCAGAGCATTATCATATGAAAGATTCAAAGAACAAGCTGGTTAATAAACGTTGAATTATGTAGGTGTAACACCTACAGTTCTACATTCTGCTTACAGCCACTGCATATTGTTGATATACATAAACAAGTGTCTACGACAAATTAAACTACATATACCAACTCATTATTGCACACCATATGAAAAATTACGATTTTCATAATTTTTGTTGCATCTGCTTTCCTATTATTCAATTAATATTTATTAGAACAAATTCAGCTTTCTCAAAAATGGTAATAAGCTCGCGTGTGGTTAATTAAGACCGGTAAGCGTGAATGCATTTAGGAGAACAGGAATGTGATTTTTTTTAACTTGATTGATTTAGTAATTTTATTATAAAATTAATTGCTGACCTATTTTAAACTCGTTGCTATTTATTAAATTTTACCGAATTTTTTTGTCTCAATGAGGGCATATTCTTAGGCATAAGACGGGGAAACAATGAGTTATAATGAAATAGATCAAACATGAGTTTGAAGTAGCTTATTAATTTTTTATAACGGAAGCCTTTTAGATTTACTGTACAAACTACTTATAACCGTTCAATTTGACAAAATATATTTATCAACTGTGTTGTTCTGTCTTTGTCAACAATCATTTTGATATTCTGAAATTTTTAGCCACAATAAATGATAAAGTACTAATTAGAAATAGAAGTATATTGCATTAATTGCATATTAAGACATAACCAAACAAATATAATTTGATAGTTAACCCGAAAATATGATGAAAAGCGGCAAATCATCTATACTACAAAGTTTAGTTCACAATATCCAAAAAGCGCCACAGACAACTATACAAAATCACCCTGTATAAAACATTTTAAAGTTGAAAACCAATTTTTCTCACAATAATGTAGGTTTGTGTGCCGCTTGGTATCGTGTGCCCTAAGGACTAAACATTTTCAGTTTAAGATAAAACTGCATAGAATGCATATTTTATCCGATGTAAATTCTAATTTATACTACGAACATGTAAGCAAGTCGATAGTTATGTTCGAAGGCTGTTCATCTTATCCGTTTTTATCTAACTAAATATATTTATTATACAAGTGCATTTACTTGTTTATTTTTTCAATGACCGTAAAATTTGTAGTGATATTTATAAACATTTCTATTTGCTAATAAGTAAATACAACCATGAACGATAATTGAAATTTTAATTTACAAAATTAAAAGCAATATGTTATGGTAGTTTCAAGGTAGATACTGTGCTATTTATATACCTACAGACTTATTATGTAACATGAATGATCATTGTGTAGCGGTAAAATAACAATAATCAACTAAGCTATTCCTGTTAAGTGCTTTACTACTTATATAATCGTTAAAAATGAACACTATGTTTACTATTGCAGTTAAATTTTAACAGCTTATATAAATAAAGAAAAGAAACAAAATTTTGAAGAAAAATTGCTGTCCGACATTTTGATGTTCACTGACTTATATTAACGGTAGATTTAGATTTACTCCATTAAGCATCTTTTCCATGGTTACTTTCGTAACTTTGATTTCGAAGTTCATCGCAATTATGTATGTATTGCATAATAATATATTACATTTTTTAAATGCCACCACAGAAAAATTGTTAAAATAATTATCTCTATTATTATTAGCATTATCATTTTAATAATACAAAATAAAGACACGTATTTCAAAGTTAGCGAAAACTAAAATTAATGCTGATGTTTGCATTGTTGTTAGTGGTAACTCTCATAAAATTGACTGTCTCGGTGGTGCCCAAAGGACGCGGCTTCAAACCCGGCCAAAGTGATAATTTTTTTAACGAAAAATGTTTAAAACGTGTCTTCCTTTCAGTTATATAAGTAAAATCGGAGAGCTCTGTTGGTAATGATTGGTACGTTAAAAATCCCCCCTGGGGATTGGAATATCTCCAGGTTCAGAATGATGAAATCACTCCAGCAGTTGAAACTATGCAATCAAAATGAATCACGAAGCCTCGTCCATAAACCAAACAAAAAATCTATGCTAATTGGTATTCTCTTTCGAATTTTGCAAAATTTTTAATTGTTCTAACTGTAAACCTGTTTGTTTTGATTTGGTCCGTCGCGTCGTTACCTTTATTTGTTCCGCAAGAGAAACTACAAAAAATTGATATGAAAGTTGGTTTGGCTAACTTCAATTTTTCAACGATTTTTAGATTTTTCTAGACGTAAACATATTTGTTTTAATTTTTTCCACCGTCATTTTTGCTTGTTCCGTGAGGAAAACAAAAAACTGACACGAAAGTTAATTTCGCTATCTTCAATTTTTCAACGATTTTTAGATTTTTCTAGACGTAAACATGTTTGTTTTAATTTTTTCCGCCGTCATTTTTGTTTGTTCCGTGAGGAAAATAAAAAACTGAACACGAAAGTGAAAAGTTAAAATGTGACGCAAGTGTTAAATTAGTGTTAAATATATTTGCCTCTAGAACAGTTCAAAAACAATGAAATTTTGATTTTATGCAAATGTGAAGTTAGCGAAACCAACTTTCGTACCTATCTTTTTACGTTTACTTCTAGAACACTTTAAAAAACATTGAAATTTTGAAATGTTACGCATGTGTGAAGTTAGCAAGAAAAACTTTCGCGACAATTTCTTTTTGAGCGTTTTTCGCGGAACAAACGAAAATAACGAGGGATCAGATTAAAACAAACAAGTTTACGTCTAGAACAATCTAAAAAACGTTGAAAAATTAAAATGGTTTTGCTAGGGTGAAGTTGGCAACATCAACTTTCGTGTCACTTTTTTCGAGTTTCTCATATGGAACAAATGAAAGTAACGACGGAACAAATCAGAACAAACGGGTTTCCAGTTAGTACAATTAGTACAAAAGTGGTTTCGCCAACTTCATAGACATTAGAAACATACGTTTGTTTATACAATACATATAAATAAATCTAAAGAAACTTGAAATCCGAAAAGCGATACTCAGTTGTCCACTCCCTTGGTCGCATAATGTTGTAAATAAGTCAAATGTCAACAAAATATTTATCCGTTATCTTCTCTGATTTTCAATGATCTTAATAACAATTGATGTAAATGAGAATTATGCACTACTTTCTTTTATGGTGTTACATCTTTTCTTAAGGTATAAAAGTATGAAATGAAGTGGCAATGCGATGCTTACAATGGCAGTTGAATACTTTCAATCGAAAAAAGTTCTAGAATCCTGTAAAATAAAAAACTCTGCATCAAAAGGTACATAGAGTTTTTTACAGAATTCTTGTTTTGTAAAAACAAAACTCCATGGTCTCATTTTTCCCCAGCTCATCAGTGCAGAATCTTCTCGGCGTTTCGCATTAACTTTTTACACGATATTATGAGATGGTATGGGGTATAAGGTTTTACGCACACCTATAAATTTTCGAATGTGAGTAATGACGATAAATTATTGTATTACAGAAGTAAATCTATTGTCATTAGAGTACACTGGATTGACAGGCGGTCATAAATACGAGATACGTTCTGCAAAGCGTGTGCTCTTTTATACTAGCAATAATTGAGCAATAAAGTTGCAATCAGCACGTGTCCCTGGTGTGGCTTGTCAATTGTAGCATCATTGCAAATATTCTGTCCTCATTTTCAAATCACACGCCGTTTCAGGCCGAAACATTATCATGTTGTCAATAAACAATTTCCATACATTGGGCGTTAGAATTTCATAAAACATCATGGCACTGAGGTAGTCAATAAACGAGAGATCACAGCTCTATAAGAAAATATGCTTCCCATCCTAGTGCACTGTGATCCCTACTGACAAAATGGTAATGGTACAAGCGCCAAGTGACCGCGACAAGGTATATCGCATGACTCTCTTAAAACATTCTAAGGTTAGTTGATTGATGTCCCATTATGAGTGACGAAATACATTTTCATTTATGTGATTTGAAAAGGACGTGTAAGCAGTCACACTAATATCTACTCGTTATACGGTGATGTTGGGTAATTTACATGCATTATCGCGAAAGCTATCTCCAGAGAGTTTGGTTCCATCCGAATAGAACAACAACCCAAACTGCTAGAGTACCAATGCCCGTGGTTTGAGAATTGTCTCCGCAGGAGACGTGTCGTGTGTACCGAACATGTTGGTCTGCAATTATTTTCTGTGGGGTGATTTTAATTCACATGCGTTGATGATGAAATTTAGAAAATTATTATCCTCAACTTCACTATATGCGAACACTAGAACAAGCTTCATAAATACTTAATATTTATTAGTTTCTAGATTAACCCTGAATACTTGATTGTAGTTATAATATATTTCCAATTTATCCGTGCTCCGGAGTAGTCAGTGATTATGTGGGACTAAGGTGTTTGAATTTTTGTTTTATTTAGCTTTAATCAATTTTTTTACTGTTATTAAATTTTATTTAGTCCTGTTTAACTTCATTTAAATTGAAAAACAACTACATTTATTCTTGCGTTTGCTTAAAGAGAATTTTAATTATATACAAATAGAATAAATTTTATTTCAGTTAATCAATATACTTATATTTACATACATATGTACAAAATCGTACGCAGAAATGTTAGTAAATAAAAGTTTTGAATAAGCTATGATGCATTAACAACCGATGACACTTCAACTTGTGCTAATACGTCGGCTTTTGCGAATTGGGCATAAAAAGAGAAACTATAAATCTTATTTCAGTTGCTTCATAAACTTGGTCTAGTAAATACTGGCTTATACATGTATTGTAATCTCTACTAGACCTTTAGACAGTTTTTATGATTATAATTTAACGTGTTCATAGTTAAATACAATTTTCATCAAGTTCCTATAAATACATTCAGAATAAACCATCATATACATTCAAACTAGCAACTTAAATACTGTAGCATCATTACCAGTTTTGGTTTAATTTATATTCTGAGTGTTTAATTCATACAAGCGAGATTTTAATTCTTGGGAAAATTTAATCTAAACAGTTAAAATTGAGCTTTTGTACTTAATATCATTTTTACAACATTATTAATGTTATTTTCAATTTTTAATTTACGTAATATCAAGTTTTAATAATATTCAGCACTTATACCACGTTTAAAACCTAATATTAACAATATTTGTTAAAATTTCTGATCCAGTTCTTATATTTGACGATAGTTTTATTTTTTAATATTTATTGGTGTTTTATTGCACTTTGTTTAACATTTTACACGCACTGCACTGCATTTTATTGTTCCTGGACGACCTTTCATTTTAGCACCATTTGGCAATGTATTAAGTCGTGCTTCTTAAAAACTAATCGAATGAAGGATCGTGTTGGCTTCTTTCTATAACTTCGTTGCAAAATATGGTGGAAGCAACTATACAAAACCTCCATGGTAATCTGAAGAAGTATAGTAGAAATGGAGAGGACTGTTTGACTAATGTGCTGTTTAAAAAGAGTACTTTGGTGTCATATACTCAACTGGCAATACCTTGCTGCTGGATGATAATTTATCGTTATTATTAATTTTTAAAAAGAATTAGCTTTTCCTGGTGTACCCTGTAATAAACTTCTATCACTTCGTATTATGCCAAACGTGGTTAAAATTTATTTTGTAGGGAATACAGATTGTCGAGAAGACTCTGCAATGAAGTATTCCAAAAGATCACTGTAGAATGCTTAGCGTTTTGTTGAAATTACAATGTTCATTGACATATACTTCAAGTTGTGGGTTACTCAACACAATTTAATAGAAGTTGCGAACTATTCTTACCTTCAATTTAATAAAAGAGTTGCAACACCCCTAGGAAAATGACTTGTTTTTTCCTAGCAATTACAATTATTTGACATTCTTCAGTTAGATGAAACTACAAAAGAATTTCTTTCAGAACTGAACAGCCTCTATAAATAAATATTTATGATTTATAAAGAGTGAGAGTAACTCATATTGGATTTGGGTTCTTAACTCCGTTCGTTTTTCTCTACTTACAAGACTGGTAAGTGATCCTAGTAAAACCTTGCTTAAGTAGAAGTGCAATATGCTTCTGTAGTATGAAGCTCGCCTGTGTGAGGCGAAAACTTACGTCAAACTTCAGATCTAGGAGAGAGATAGCTTGCGTCCTAATTAGACATTTAAACAACAAGTTTAATGTTAATGTTTAAATTAAAATATATTGCCTTACAGACTGCGTAAATATTTGTAGTCATAAATTTTATATCTTTGGAAGACGAAGGTCAGTAATATTTATTCTCTTTTATCTGTGATATTGTTTAAAATTATTTTTAATTGTAAAACAATTTTTCCTAGATAGTCCAAAAACACTACATTTGATACTCTCAAATAAGCATTTCAGTAATGGTGCTTAATCAAAATTTGTAATTAATTTACCCAAAAAGGGTATTAACTTGCGTAAAGCAAGCACAAAATCTTGTTTTCTGTATTATTTTATTTCATACACCAACTCTAAGTTGTTAATTGTACTCAACACATCCTGGTTAGAAAACTTCAAATTTCCTTTACATTGCATCCAATAATCAAAGCACTACGTAGTTGAGGAATGAGTTTTGATTTTCTTATAATTACCTCAAAATTTAAAACGAGTTTGTTTTAACACCCTAATTGTCGTGCTTAATATTTGTAGTAAAATTAAGCTCTCTAATCAAGGAGTTACCATATGGTATAGCACATTTATCTTTTTTAACTTTTAGATTTTTAAGAAAATCAAGATGAACAAAAGCAGCACTACGATATAAAATTATGTCAATTTCAGAGGTCTGAAACTTTTAGACCGCTTAGACTCAATACACATTAGTTATAGGTTCTTTAGATGAGATGTTTGCGAAAGTAGCTAAATTTACTGGCGCAATAAAGTGTTACTAAATCGACAAGGGAGGCGTCACTTAAGTTTATTTATTGTTTAAAAACTGGCAACTATTTAAGTGAGAGAACTGACAAAACTTATTGCAAGAGTGAAAATTGAACGACAGCACTGCTATAGTCTAAATATAGTGCTTTGTTTGTTTGTTTTTGTGACCAAAGATTCGGGATGCGGAATTTCCCTTGGGCCTCTTGGACTAGAACTGTTATATAGTCAATTCGCCATGCCTACTAGAATTTTGTTGAATCTGGAGGAGTTCTACCGTCAGTAGGGACTTTTAACGTGCTAAACATCACATTGACACGGGACCTACGATTTTACTTCTTTATCCGAGAAGAAGACATGTTTTTTAAATTTTTCTCCGCTCAAGAATTTACCGATCTCGATCGGGATTGAACCCGCATCCCTTGGGCATAGAAACAAACATGCTAACAACCACACCGGCAATGTAGTGCTTGCTATCTAAAAGTTTGCAAATTTCAGTAGTCGTAGAAACACAATACTTAAGAGCGTAGTTTTTATTAATCAAACTTTTGCCAACACTGAATGTATACTGATCACTTAATTAAATCGAAAAACATTGGTACCACGAAGTGGTTTGAATTTTACCAAATCATATTGTAACGAAACTAGCTAATTGTTTTACCCAATGTTTATTTGTATTCACTAAAATTCTACAAGTAACTATGTACACTAATTCAGTTTAAATATTTAATTATTTATTTTACAATCCACCAGCAGCAAACATTTATTTATAATTCTATTTATGTATATTTATATTTATATTAGTAATGCACAGTAT
>JAHWXV010042743.1:0-24264 GCA_024586415.1 Phrixothrix hirtus
ATTAGTTAAACAACAGCAGTTCCATCTGTTACACTTTTTAAAAGGTGCTAAATTCAATGCCCCACTCCTGCTTCATTATTCCTTGCTTTAAAACTACCATGTGCTGGTTCTACTTATTTAATTGTTCTGTGGTGAAAACAGTTTCATCTGCGGGTAAAGTCATGGCTACGAATTTTTGGGATTCTTGTAGTGTGATGCTTATAGACAGACTACTTGGAAAAAGGCAGGACTGTCACTGAAGAGTATAATGCTGCAGTACTGGACCAATGGAAAAACTCTATTCAGGCTAAACGTCCACATTTGTTCAAAAAGAAAATGCTTTTTTACCAAGATAATGTGCCTGCACACATGTCTTGGGTTGTTGCTGCAAAATTTCATGGCTTATACTTCAAAATGCTTGCTCATGCACTGTATTTGCCGGATTTCGCTCCCAGTGATTACTTACTCTTCCCAAACCTGAAGAAATGACTCACTGGATGAAGATTCACATCAAGCAATGAGATCAAATCTGTGACAACCGCATATTTTGCAGAGTTTGATAAAACTTATTATTCTGATGGCATTAAAAAGTTGGAAAGTCGTTGGTCTTAATGTATTGAATTACAAGGTGTTATGTTGAAAAATGAAAAATAAAAAATTAAAATCTTAAAAATCTTGTGTCTTCTTTGTCAGGCCAAGAACTTTCCGAACAATCCTCATAACCCCTCAGTTGAAAAAAATTAAGTACCTTTTTCTCTACTTTTTTCAAATAACGGCATAAATTGCCTATTAGCTCTCACCATACCACAGTAGTTTTTAATTAAAAAGCTCTTGATATAACAGTGGGCTTGTATACTAATTATCAGTATACGAATGGCCCTTTGTTCCAGTAAGGTTCAGTGAATATTAAAATTATATTGCCAGATTTTCTCATATCTTTATTATATTCATAAATTTGGATTGTTCCACCTGTATAAATTATGAAATCTAAGATATAACTCGTTTCACAATTGACCATAACAAAAAATTTACACTAAACCGATGTCTTTTTAAAGGGAAGCACTGTCTGAATGACAGTTTTCCTTTAAATATAGTATATTCTGGAAAGTTGTCTTGAAGTGGTCTATTACAGATTTTATTTTGAATAGTCTATCTTCTTTATTCATGTTTGCATTATCTGCAAAGCGCAAAAATCTGAGTAAAAAGATAGGCCTGTCACGAGACATTATTTGTCCAAACACAGGTACAGCAATTATACTGTCTATAGACCAATAGTCCTTTATTCTATTCTTCTTTACTAACAACATAAATAGTAAAATTCCCATGAAAACACATTTCGTCTATATTCACAGGTTTTTGGTTTCTGTCATTTTCAGGATTATTTTCTGTGTTAAAATACAGGTTTGTCTGGGTCACTATTTCATCAATAAAGTTTTGTGTCAGAAAAAACTCGAAAATGTCTAAAGCTGAGGACTGCTCTGTAATAGTTTCGTTTATACAACCTGAATTTTCATCATCAAAATTATGTAATATTGGCATTAAGTCTAACTTTCTCCAATCAAATTTCAGTACATCCGCTGCAGACTGTTTTTTTATTATGCTGAGAGGTAACCTCTTGTTTGTCATCAGTTAAATTATTTTCATCATCTGCAAAAACAGCATCAGAAATATTTTCCCGCCAATGATCGTCATCATCCAGAACAAGTAAGACATCATCATCACTATCACTGTTCACCAGTATTTCATACAACTCTTTGTTGGTATAGTAATCTTTATGAGAAGGCATTACAATATGATATAATTTATTTCCAACACAAACACACTAGCGTTATCAGCAAACCAAACAAAACTAAAATGGTATACAATCTAATGCTTACATGTGTGTTGAGGTGCGTCCATTTTTCTATGTGAATTAATCTCGACCAATCAAAATTATAAAAGTTACGTGGTAATAACTTTGATCGTTTATCGCCCCAAAATGCTCACCTCTATTATTGACTAAAATCATTTCACGTCTGGCCAGAACAGAAATTTTTTAGTGACTCCAGTGGTTTCCCATACTGAAAAGATTAAAAAAAGAAAAGAGAAATCCAAAGTTATCGTACATAAAGAAATCGAACACTTATTAATTGCAAAAGTTTATTCTTGCACCTGCAGCAAATTTTTATAAAAAACAAAATAGCATATACATTTAATTAAAAAAAATTCAATTGAAAGTAAAAGGTAACTGGTTTAGATTGTGTGTGCCATAATATTTTCACCCAGCATTTGGTGCAAAAGTAAGGAAAAGAACTTGAAAAATCCAGGTCTTTTATATGATGTAACCAGTTAATAGGTATGTAGGTATATGCGGAATGTAATTTTAAATAACAGACTTTTCACCCATCATTTAGTGCAAGAATAAGGAAAAAGACTTGAACAAGTATTTGCATATAAAGGCAATAAAGTTACAATTTTTATAAATCTCAGACTGGAAGCATTTTGATTCCTAAGTGCATTGTAAGGGTTGCGAATCATTTTTCTTTTTGAGCTAGGTCAGCACATAATCTAATTCAGGAAAGAAAGTACGTATACTATTTTTTGTTGTGATTTAACCCATAACCCATTTTTAGGGTAGACTATTTTCAAATAAATGTTTATATTTTTTATTTCATATTCATTGATATTCAAATCAATATTTACACCTGAGGATATAGTAATATTATGTTCAATGTTTTCTTTTAAAAGTTTTCCAAGTATTTTTGTTGTTTTGTGCTTTATTTTATTTGATGAGATATAGTTCATCTTTTTCAGCAGTTGGTTGTAAAGAAGGCATTGCTCGATAATTTAAAGCTAACCTTCATAAGTTACTGGTACTGGGCATTAATTTTCATTTTAACAATTAACTTGCATCAAGGTCTATTTCTAAACATATAAACATTAGAACTTGATTAAAATATCTTTTAAAAATTCAATCCACTGTTTAGTTTAAATCTTTTCAGAAAACAATCTTGGTTGAAAAATCTATGTAAAAATATTCTGTTATTTTCATTTTTCTCAGTTTTCAATGGCTAAGTATATCTATACACATTGCACTGATGCATATTTTAATTTTCCACTCACAAACTTATTTTTTAATTATAATTTATAAAAACCCTGCTACCAAATGCTTTTTTGATATATGCTATGAAAAGCTAGCCTAATGACATCAGGCCCATTTATTTTAAGAACAATATCTAGTTTCAGATGCCCAATCGGCAATTTTAGAGAATGGTATGTGTAATAACTACCACCAACAATTCAAATGAGATAAACTATGTATTGTGATCCCCTTTAAGATCACTGTTACCTTTGTTACATCAGCATAAGACGATACTATGTACTAATGCAAGTTGATTAGTTAATAGAATGCAGCAAGTAACTGAACATGCCAATGTCGACAGGGGTTTTATATTTCAATAAAGCCTTTAATACCACAAGCTGATGCTATCTAAAAATTCAAAAATTATGTCGTGTATGAAAAAAATAACAGATAGTAACTTTTCTAGTTGCAAAAATGAAAAAGGTAATAATTTTAAAAGAAAAGTAAAAAAAGTAATTTTCAGTTTATAAAGTAATTCACTAGCAGTCCCAAAAATGTTTTAAAGCAAACTTATTTTTATTAATACACCTAATTCTATTTTACATGGTCTTGATTCAATACGGTTTACAAAAAATAAAAATAAATTCAGTTTCATTTTAAAATGATTTCATTCGATTTAGCATGCTTAAAATAATATGTTCAATTTAAATTTTAAGAAAAATTACTCTATTTCAATCACATATTTTCGTTAACTGTAATGTTCTAAAAATATGTATTTCAGAAAATTTCGTTTTCTTGTTGATATAAGCAAATTTACTTGTCTGAGTAATTTAAATACTTTAGTCTTTGTTAGGGTTCCCCTTTCCAGAAGAGCACAAAATTCCCTGACTTTTCCAGGTTTTCCCTGATCTTACCATTTTTTGTGGATACTCTTTTGAGGTTATTAACACTAATCAATAGTCACTTTGGAAACAGATAGCTAGCAAGAGCAAAACTACCTCCTCAGGGAAACTGAAGGATCCCCTGCCATTCATCCTTCTGGTTACGCATGCATACTTTACAGTATGCTAATAACGCATTTCCTTTTCCATGATTAAATATATCACACCAACATTTAATAATGCTTGGATTTATCCAATCGACATTAAACACAGTCTTTTTACTCAATGTATTTATAAATTTCAATATAATAAAATAAGGCACAACAATTAACACAAACTAACAGCTTTAATTTTAATAATATTTGGGTATTTTACCTTCTTTGCAATATGAACTAAAGTTGCGTTCAACATACTGAAGTGCATTATAATAATTTGAACTGTTAATGTTCCTTAATGTTTCAATGTGTTCATAGAGCAACCGCAATTTCATTAAGTAGAAAAATGTATCATTTATTTCTGTCAATGTGTTTATTATCATTCCATTAATTTAAATTTTCACTAACGATCATTTTACCAAAATGATAGTAATTTATTAACCATTTATTCTATTTATCAACTGCATGCACACAAAAATTTTTAAGTCTGATGGTTGCAATCAGCCAATGACATAAAAATGACTGACTGAAAGATCTCACCCTATAATTCACACAATGTACTCTGATTCTTTTCAAATATCTTAGTTCTTATGCAAAGGAACTTAAGGTTTTCATTAAAGTAAAAAATATTGGTGTTATTTATAAACGAAAATTTTTTCCATGATTCATTATAGAATTCCCCGACTTTTATTGATTTTTGTTAAAATTCCCTGACTTATAAGATGTTTATAAAATTCCCTGACTATTCCAGGTTTTTCAGGTTTTCTAGATAAGGGGAAATTCTGTTTGTCTAGTTTCAATAAAATTGGATGTGTTTTATATAATTTTTTTATATTATAAAGAAAGCAACATAACATAAAATAAAGTTATTTATATTTTTATTGATTCTTTTTAAATTTTTTTATCCTTTAAGAATAATGTCAAAAACTACAACAAAATTGAATTTTTTTTTATTAAAATCCTTTTATTTTATCTATTGTTTACAGAATTTAGAGATATGAAAATAATCACCTAGTTTTGTATGTACACCATGTTTTTTACGCAGTTCTTTTTGCATGGTTTTTTCTGGAACAAATCTACCAAAAAACGGACTTAGATGTACTAATATTGCAGTCATTCAAAATTTAAAATAAAACAAATGAAAAATACAATACAATTTTACTTCCTAACAAGAGGCAGCAAGTTCCTAATTCATTAACCAGAAAAGCTTATAGGTTTTAATGCTGGTAAAATTTCTTGAAATTAAAATCAAAAACAATTTTTCCTATCGAATGCACATTTTAAAATTATATTTAATAACTTACTTAAGATTCACTACAAATAATTGTTGTAAGGTCATTAACTTGAATCATATTTTTAATCTTTTAATAACTTTACGCAACAATAAGATAATTAATGGAATATAAATATCTGCTGTATAAAAAATATTTACATTTATACTGCATTAGTTTATATTACATTGTATTTGTTAAGTGTATCCCCGACCTTTACTTGTTATCAATAGAGCAATAAAAAAATTACTGAATGAATTACCAATAACCATTAAATAATTAAGTTTTAGATACATTTCTTCAAATGTTATTAAAAAACTATGATTTTCTTAAAAACGAAGAAATATATTTAATCAGAACTTAATATCATTAAATTATAAAGTAGTCCAAGTTGTTTACTTATTGTTTACACAAACAATTTATTATTGAATTGCAAGATTGCTTAATAAAAGAATAAATATAAAACAAATTAGAGCATGAACTATTTTCAATAGATTATTTGCTACATAAAAATATATGATTTATACACATGAGGCATTTACTACCTCGTAAATTTCAAGCAGGTAAATAAATTTTCTTGATTACAAAAAGGCATTCAAATTAATCGCATAATGTTATCTTATGACAATTAAAGAAGTATATTATCAATTGTTTTTGTACAAAGCAACTTAAATTTCAATAAAACAAAGAATTAACACTTTTTCTAAATTTCGGTGATAAAACGTGACTGATATAGTTTGAAGACGAAGGCAGCTAGTGTCAAACTATGATTATGGTGATGGTAATAATCCTCAATGTATTTTATCCTTCATTTAATGATACCAAGAACATATTAACCCCTTCCACTCCAGGCTATCTAGCATCGGGTATAGGGCAATATACCAAATCATCATGTTTTTAACTTTTGATTTTGATTTTCAATTTTTAACTATTTAATAGAGAAAGCTCATGTCAATTTAGTTATTGAAAGAATAATTGATAAAAAGCAATTTTTTATTGAAAAATCATATTATTAGTATAACAGAATATCCACATCTGGAAGTATTGATATTCTAAAATATCTACTATTGGATATCTGAAATTTACTAGAGTATCCACTTACAGATACAACAACTAATATCGTACTTTTCACAATATTTTTATGAATTCCTAACATCATAACTGTGATGTATGGTGTCAATAGAAGAAAAACGAAACTGCAAAAACATTTATTACATAAACACAAAGAAGTTACAAATCCTACACAAACAGAGACGAAAATTGCAGAGGTATACAAATTTGATATTTCTAAAAGTATTCCAATAAACATAGTCCGGGTTTATCAGTACAATCAAGGCACATTTCTTGTATTACTTTTCTTAAACCCTGTCTCGTACATATAATACACTTTTTACAAGACCCTTTTTTTACCAACTTATATTTTACTGCATGTAAAAATTTATTTTCTATATGTCCTACCAGGTTTACATTCCAAGTATAACTATTTTAACCATATTTGCACTCAGAAATATTTAGTAAGTAAATATCCATATGTGGATACAATGGTATATTCACGTATACCTAAAAATATCCATATGTGGATACAATGGAGAGAAAGGGGTTAATACAAAAATAATTTTTTTGAAATCGTTTGCTATGATTTTGTCTTCTACGACCGTATAATCAAAATAAAAGTTGGATTCAAAACACAGAAAGAGTTTGAAAATTCAATAACAGAATTTTTTAAATTTGAATACATTGCAGAAAAGTCCTACACTGTTAATTAAATGTACATATTGCTATATCTTCCTAAGTGCCCTTTATTACCTATACACCTGGTTACCTAGGAATAGCTCAGTAGACTGCACTTTATTTGCAATACAAAATAAATTTCTAAGTACCAGCGTACTCTGCTTTGCCCGGCTAAATATGCGACTCTGTATAGAAATCGACTACTCGACTTACGAACATCCTTTATTGAAGCTCTCAGTAGCCCTGATTCACGAACTGCTAGATCCCTATAAAAATTATACAAAACTAGTCATTTGGGTCCAATATTCTTGTTTATTAAGTCCACAATTTTATAGTTCAAATTTATCGCCAATAACTTTATTTTGTTTATGACCTGTGTACACAATTCTCGTGCACCTAAGCAATGGATTCTTTTACCAATATTACGTTAAATAAATGCAATTTAATATGACAACTGTCACAATAATTATATTGATTTCACTTTTGAAAACGTTTTATACACATTCAAATCATTTGTTGTTTTATGAAATTAAATAAGCGATTCTGAATTTTGCATAAACACAATTTTTTTACACATCAAAGAAACCTTATTTTCTCTCAAATCAAACAATTCTCAACTCTTTATTTTTGTTATTCACAACTACTTTATGTTTTTCAGTAGTTATCCTTGAAATTAACAATTTTATGCCTCTTTTAATATAGATGGCAAATGATCACAAAACAATAAAGAAAAAACTGAAATTAGTTTAAAAAAAAACTCAAATATTTATTAATTACGAAACTATATAACTTTAAATATTTAACTTTTAGTAACATTGCAATGATTATTAACAAAACTTCAAATTAAATAATTACACAAAATTGTTGGATACACGCTAAATCAATCCAAATTAAAATCATCATAAAATTTGTATAAACCACAAACAAATCAATAATTTCAATACTGGTCAGTGACAATTGTCTTTATTTGTCTTTATTACACTCTAAATCTAACAAATTGGCCAACGTGTTATATTTACAAGTGTCTTATGTATATCCTGTCCTTGGCCGCTCTTGTTTTCAGCTCCGCTTTCGGGATGTTGACTTTTCTTGCTTCTTCCTTGAAAATTCCTTATTTACTTCTAATTACTCTCCTTTTTCAGACTTAACTGTTGTACTTCTACTATTGTTTCCTTTCTGCGCCTCTCTACTCTCTTTTATAATTATCCTTTTCTTACTCCAGTACTTTGACTTTCTTCTTCTCACTTTGCTTTATTCTCCTCACTTCTCCAATAATACTTTGTTTTATCTTCTAGGTATTTGTCACCTTCTATGCTTGATATTTTCTTTTATAAATTTGGAACGCTTTTTTCTACGTCTGACCCTCTTCGATTCGAAAAAAAGAATAATCTTGTTTATATTTTCCTTGAATACTTGATTTTTTCTAGAAGACACCCCATTAGCAACGGATCTTCGCCTCTTCATTGGTTGTCATCTTTTTAATGTATTAAAATTGTTTAGCAAAGCAATCTTGTTTCTACTTTACAATGCCTATCCAACATTTTTCTTGATAAAAGTATTTTTTTTTTGATCAAAACAATTTTATCTATTTGTTTGCCTGGTTACAGCATTTAAAATTTTGAAGTTATTTAAAATCTTTACATTTAGGGATTTTATCTACTGAAATTAACCTTCATAAAATTATTTAGATATCTTGATAATTTCAGATGGATTTTACTGTACACATTTTATTTTTAATTCAAATACGCCTTGACAAATATACAATTTTAAAATTTAATAGTTTCTTTGATTTCATTTTTGTATTTTATTTAAGCACCAGCTCAGGCATGTTATAGATTAGGTAAATATTCGTTAATTGGCAAAAGTAGACACAGCAATATGTATCTCATTTCTGAAGAACACTCTCGATGTTTTACGGCAATTATAACCTTTTTTTACATTTTGGATTTATTATTAGTACATAACATGCAATCATTTAAATTTCAATTCCCAGCGGGCCATGAAATTTTTCCATAGAGCGTAGCTTATACACACACGCCAACCAAAGCCAATACATAACCTGCAAATTATATGTCAACAAATTTAGTGCGAAGAACTTTATTATTAAATTAAAATAGGAAATTTATTTACAATATTTATAATAAACGTATAAAATTATGACCATTGCATTCAAAGCATTTATGAACTCTTCGTTTTAAATTCTCGAAAATGTTCTATAAAATGACAAATTTAAACTGTCAATTTGACAGATAATTATTACTGAGAATGGATTAAGCTAAGACATGAATTTGTTTTACATAGCCCACTGGGAACTGAAATTTAAATGATTGCATGGTATTAGAACTATAATAGACAGCATTTCCATGTTATGTTACTTCACAATATCATATTATACATAATTAAAAGAAGACTTTGTGATTGCTACAAGAGGTCGTTCTATTTATAGGAGTTTCAAATGTTTTCTGTTTTAAATTTATGAGGGTAGTTCAAATATATCCAGGATTTTTGTTCTCGAATTATTTACACTCAAAAAGGTCTATGATTTGTCATAATGGTGGCATTTGTTTTTATTTATTGTTTCAGTGTCCGAGCAGCCAGTGCATAATTCTCTTGAGCAATCCATTTTTATAAAATTTCTTTATAACAAAAACGTTAAACAACTAAAATACTAGCAAGACTTTGTCAGCAATTTGGAAAAAATACCTTTTCAAGAACTTAGTCGCTTTACTGGTGTAAAAGTTTTTGAGACCACGTTGAAAATGCCACACACATAGGGTATTCACAAATATTGGTTGCTCCTAAAAATATTCAGTGAAATGATGAACTTATCCATAATTATCATGGCAGAAACATTACAAATAAGCATTGGCAGTCTGGAATACTTCAAGAAGAAAATTTGTGCTTGGTATGAAACTAAAGATCAAAGAGTTCAAATGTCAACACACCTGCTAAACCAATTTCATCAATAATAAGAAGCTCTACCAGGAATCTGCTATATGTTACTGGATCTGAGTGCATTAATTTATTCCTGAGTTTAAGAAGCAAAACTTCACCTAGGCTGAAAAAAGCAAACGTGGTCCTTCAACAGGAAAAGTCGTCGCTAGTGTTTTGGGACATGGAAAGTGTCATTTACATAGATGGAAAGGGTTAAACCCGCTTTTCGATAAAGATAACAATCAATCCAGCAGATGTGTGATTCTCCTCCATGACAATGCCTGATCACATACTGTTCAATTGACTCAAAAAACTCTAACAAAAATGCATTGGGAAATCCTTCCCTACATATAACCCAGACTAGCCACTTTGCAATTTTCATCTCTTTGGGACCCTTAAAGAAACTAAGAGGTATCAGACTTGAAGATGATGATGACATTGAAAATGTTATGTAAAAGGTATTCTAAAGCTCTCAAGAGAATGAAAAAAGTGTAACTTAGAAGTTGCTGTTATTTTAAAATTTTATTTTAATAAAGAGTTATAATAATAATCCAGGTTATATTTAAACTGGCCTCATATTATTAACCCTTATTGCAAATGTTATTATAATATATTAATAGGGAGGTCCATAAAAAATTACATGTATATTTTTTAGCCATTATTTTACAAAAAGTCGTCAGAAATTGATATGTAAAAGAATTTTGTAAATATGTTCAATAAGGCCAAGATATAGCAAAATGAAATTTAGTAATCATTTGAACTGCTTCAACAACTTTCTTGCCACGTGAATGTTATCCTATAAGAACACGTCGTCGGTTGATTTGAATGACAATAGAAAAATATTTTGAAGCTACAAATTCTCGAAACCTTCCTTGTGTAAATATAGAGATGTTAATTAATTTTATAACAGTAAATACCAATTAAAACCAACCAAAATCAGTGAAATTAAACATTTTATTTCTTAATACAATAAATTGCTTCATAATGGAATTGGATTCTAAAATAATGTTTGATACACAGCAATCATAAATTTAAACAACTTAAACTGGAATAAATCTTGTTCATTTATTTATTCTATCCTAAATGGTATATTATTTATTAATTTTTATCTTTATAGACATTTTAATGATGAAATTTTAAGTTAAAAAACAACCTCTTATAAATAAAATATGTTATATACATAAATGAGGAATATTGTGCACAGATTATTTTATTTCATTAAATGTTGTAAAAAACACAATAGCGTGGTAAAATTTCGGTATTAAAATATGAAATATTTTACAGCTAAGCAAGAGAAAAAACTATGCAGATTCAGCTATCGTTTACGTACAAATAAAAAGAGACGTTTCTGTAGTAATTTGTTTATCAGATTGACATCTGAGATAAAACATTGGATTTCATACGTATTCTTTTTTTTTACCAAGAGTATGTACTTGTAAAACTTTTCCATGTCTTCCTTAGCAATAACAGCTATGAAATCATTAAATGTATTTAAATTAAAAACAATCAGTTGGTATTACATTAAAATGATCCTTACAACAATAAAGCATTGATTTTGGAGAAACTTTTGCCATATTTTCTTTTGCAACCATAAACTACCACTTTTTGGAGGACATATTAACATACCTATAACTTTATGTGATTAATACAGAAGTCAATCAACAATTGAATTGAAACTTCATGCTGTCACCTTAAAAAAATATATACACACTAACTGTATCTTTTAAGTCGGCAAGGTTGTAACATAATGCACCTAGTTTATATTGGGTACATTTTCTAGCCTCACTTTAGTGGATAATTATTTACTCCTTTAAATAAGTTAATAGAATTTTTAAAAATTTTTTTAGTCAACACAACACATTTTTATATGCATAATTTATCTAATTTTGATTAAAGTTAAAAAAGTGTTGACCTACGTATTGTAACTTTGATAAAATTATAGTTGAGAAGTAATTTTAGTATTACAAAAATTAGGTAGGAAATCAGTAAAATGAAGTAGATCTGTTCAATATTTAATTCAAAATATGAATTTATGTTACTCTAAAACATTTTTATCATATAAACTCTTTGATGAAATGCTATCATTAATCATGCTGATAATAATCATTACAGCAATTTATAATGTGATAAATATCATGAAGGTTAAATTGCACTACTATTTTTGTCTATATTCGTATTAAAATTTTTCTTCGAGATTTATTTCACTTTTGTATATTGAGTATTGGTGTATCATGAAAATAGGAAAAATTTCAGAATTATATTAATATGACATTTAAATAAACACTTCACATTACCACAGCATTTAATGCTGTCATGCTGCTAAATAATTTGTTTACAGCAGGGGAATTATTTAAATCTGCACTGGCATAAACAAATCTAGTATAAAAATCAAATTAAAATATACAACTAGATGTATATTTTAATACTAAAACCTCAAACGTTTTTCAAATATAAATTTTTGATTTACGTTGTACTAAAAGTAGATAGAAAGCATTCTTAGATGAAACTTGAAATATTTTTAGATGAAAAAAATATAATGTAATTCAGCCTTTAAAAATGCACAATACAATTTATTTAAAATTCAAAAACAATATAATGGTTACATGAAAATTGTTCAAAATTACTTCTCTACAACTTCTCTAAAATTGCATTGTATACATATATAAATAGATGTGGCCTCAGATACTATTATGTTGGTCAAGTGAATGTCAAAAAAAGGGAAGGTCAAAGTTTGACCAGTTACCATCCCGGCTGAGATCGGAAAGTAAAAAGGCATTTTTTTGTATTTTTTATAATTTTTATTATTTTCATCATGAATTTATGAGGGTAGTTCAATAAAAGATAAAAGATAAAGATAAAATGATACAAGCAGTTGTGTTTCAATGTAAAAACATTTTATTTTTCAACATAGCCCCCACCAACTAATACACTTATTTCAATGATAATCAAGACATTTAATGCCTTCAATAAAATAAAATTGATCAAAATCTGCAAATTAACGTCTACTTAAGCGATCACTTCTTCATTGGGTGAAAATTTCTTACCAGCAAGCCAAGTTTTTGTGTTTGGGAATAAGAAGCAGTCAGAAGGAGTCAATTTGGGTGAACGTGGAGCATATGGAAACATTTTGAAATGCAATCTATGCATTTTTGCAGTTGCTGAAGAGTGTGCTGGTGTATTATCATGGTGACACAAAATGTGACCAATTTTTTTTTATACAAAGATGAATAATATGCTCCTGCTATTGTTCTACCTTTTTGAAGGTAGTCAATGAAAATTATTCCAGAAGCATCCCAAAAAACAATTGCCATGACTTTATCCGCTGATGACACTACTTTTGCACTCTTTGGTGCACTTGAACCAGCTTTTACCCATTGTTTTGTTTGATTATTGGTTTCCAGAGTATAGTGGTGGACTCAACTTTCATTAATAATAATAAATCAATGCAAAAATTCAGATGTATTGCGTTTAAACAGTTTTAAACAATGCTCCAGTCATTGAATAATTACGTTTTTGGTCCACTGTTAACAAACGTGGCATCTATTTTGCAGAAAGCTTTTTTCATATCCAAATTATCATTAAAACCACTGCATCAATTGACAAGTTGAAAGCCTCCACAATCTCATGCAATTTTATCCGACGACTATCATTTCTAATGTACGGACATCTTTTAGCCAACCAGATTGCTCAACATCACAAACACTCATACAACCACAATGATTGGTTCACCAAATTTGTGTTGCTTCACCTAATGCTTAAAGCCAAGACTATGGAAATTTTTTAATTTTTTGATGCTTAAGGTCTGTCAAATTTATTTAACTGATAGTGGACTCCAACTTATTAGTAAACTCTTTAAGTATCTCATGAAGAAATATGAAATCTCACAATTTCGGTATAATGCTCAATACATCTCGAAGTTAACCCAATATTTTATTCTAAAGGGTGCTAGAAATTTGTAGCAACTTCCATTAGATTTTCATTGTTTCTAATTATCGTTATAATATTTTAGAGAGCAAGTCCTTAGGAATATTCCATTTGAAAGATTCAAAAGCTGATGGGTCCATTATGGACATAGAGGTTTAAATTCAGTTGCATTCCTACAGCAGGAATGTTTTGGAAGCTTTGAATGAATTTTGGCAATGACTGAAACCATAATTATCTACCTCTTCATCTTGCAGGTGGTGATAGGTGAATTGTGTTTTTGCCGATTTGTTCTATCTATTTGTAGGAAGTTGGCTTTCTTTTAATTTTGAATTTTGGCACAACCTACAAAATGTTTTCTTTACTAGGAAGACCCTTTAATTTACTTACAATTTTGATTTAAGTACAAATTATTCATATAGACTTTCCTTTCCTTCAGGTATTTATTTCCAATGTTATTTCTTATTCAATTTGTTTAATATTGATAGCTTTATACCACCTGGTGCCGAACATTCCCATTTTGATGACTTTTAATTTTAATTTCAGGTATACTGTTTACATCCAAAATTAGTCCTACTATACCAGGTGACTCAAATTGCTTGTCACCATAGGGTAACCAATAACCATAGGAGATAGAAAAGAATGAGCGGACAAGACTCAATCTCTTTTATCAACATATGTTCACTATAAAAGACAGATTACTGCTATCAATTTTTGTTTTCGAGTTTCATGCCAAAATTGATTTTACATATATTTTGACTATAGGACATATCGAACTTATTTGTAGAACTAATATAAAATTTGTTTAACATTGCTAGGAGACTTTTTGGAATAGAATTCATTGGTGCAGTTAAATTTTCCGAAATACACGTTTTCAGGTCCCCTGCTTCCGAAAAACATGTTTTTAGAAATTGGTCTGTGTGTGTGTGTGTGATTGCGTGCATGCGTGTTTGTGCGTGCGTGTGGGGGTCTGTGTGCGTGTGGACGCGTACGTGCGTGCGTGTGTGTGTACATATGTGATCAATATATCTCGAAAACCAAACGTCGTAGAAAAGTGAAATTTTATATATAAGTTTATTGCCGCCTTAGCACCTGCTAGTAAGAATTTCGTTAAAATCGAATGACCGGAAGTGCCACTTTATTCTTGTGATTTTTAGATTTTTTACAATTTTCTCGAAAACACCTGTAACGATTTTTTTTAAACTCGCCACGTTTCTTGACATGAACTAATTGGTTTTTCTGAGAAAATTCGTTGAAGTGAGTTATTGAGAACAATCTCTAAAGTTAAGCAAGGTTTTGTCTGGTCAGTAACTTGTATGAGTGAGCATTCCAATTATCGTCCCCAAAATAAATTAATATTTTAATGATTTGTGTGCATTATTTACATACTTAATTACTTTTTATTTAAATCTATAAATTATTTTTGCCTTAAATGAGCTTAAAATTTAATTATAAAACTCTTAGTAAATGTATAAAGGAAATTATGAATGGATGAATTATAAGCTTTTAAATTAATTTTATAGTTTACAATTTAGGTGTATAGGAAAGTAACTAACGTCAATAAATGCAAATTAAATTTAAAATTGGTAAGAGAAGGTCGTGTGTTGTCTCGCCAGATTTTTTACTTAATAGATCACATTTTCAGTACATTTGTATTATTGAATATGAAACAATTTTTTAAATAACTTACACATTTAAAAACGCTCTACATTGCTTAAAGCTGTTAAATGTTAAATTTTGTGAATCTAGTTCAAAATCTAAATAGTAAATAAATTTGATACAAATTTGAAGTATGTGCATTATATGCAACCACAAATATCTTTTCATACAAATTAAAGTGTATCGAAGGGGCTTGAATTTTATACATACTGTAACAAAATTAAAAACAATTAAAACTTAATAGAACATTCCGGAACAATCCAGAAGATTCCATATAATTAAAATAGATGATGTAATTCATAAATGACTTATTACTGTAACTGATATCTAAATAAATAAATTCAAAGTTATAGCAATGAGTCATGGCATTGAAATTTATTGCATCAGCATTACAACTAATTTTGTTCCTGACTAATGTAGAATTCTCTAGACTTCTTTCTATATAAATAACAGATTAAATTCCTTTAGTTTCAGTTTTGTATTATTAAAAGCTGTTATAAATAAATAGAAATATAAACTTTATTATCCGAGTATTGTCTGTGAATATGTGAACATAAATAGCTGTAATTTAGTGAATATAAATAAAGACTTTTAAACAATTAACTAGTTTCATTACAATACCTACTAAAATTAAAACATCAATTTTAGATATCAAATTCGTTTTATAATAATTATTAATTCATAATTAATAAGCAATAGTGTTAGTAAAAGCAAATTTAGATAATTTGGAAGAATACGTTTGACTACTTTTATTAGAACACCTGGCATCCTTGCATTAGTAGTAAATACAATATACTTTGTAAACAGAAACAACGTGGTATTTATATTTTTAATTACATTTCATAGTAAAGCATATACAGGCCTGTATCCATAATAGATTTTTATGTGAAAATTACAAAAAAATTATTTGAATTAGATTAGACATTTTTACAGATTTTGGTTCACAAGGGCCTGGGTACACGTGTTAAATAATGCTCATTATTTCCTAGACACCCATGTATATGTAAGCAAAAATATCTTATTTGGGCTACAGAAACCCTCATACTTCTGTTGAAATACCTTTGTAGCTTTAGTTATTGCACTGCTTATGTATTGTTTTTAGTTTATTTTAAAAATAGGTAATCAAAAAGAAATCTAAAACTAGTAAGTAATGTGAAGATCAACTATACAAAGTATATCAGAACTCCTCTATGAAATTTTAATGTAACTTCTTTATGAAACATCAAGGAATGGTAACCTACCATAAAAAAATGCGAAATATAAATTTTTGTTTCTATCTATATAAACCCTCAACAGAAAAAAATGAATGAAATATTTTGATTCTTGATTTTTCCAATACATGCATATTCAGGGGATTTATATATGTATAATGTCATGTTTCAAACTTGAAATTCACTTCAGGTCTGTACATTGTATTGTTAAGAACAAACATATGTTTCACCTACACATTATTTTAAATTGCCCTTTGTGTATCTTCATTTATCTTACAAAGATCTATTAATATTACCATCCAAAAGTGAATTTAGTGGTGAAAATTAGAAATACAAAATAAATAAATACGAATTATTTTTAAATAGGCGATAAGGCAGTATATAGCAAAAACGTTAATTTTTTTAACAGCTTTAAGTTGCTAAAGTATTTATCTCTACTTTTATTGAATTGTTATAGAATACGCGTAATTTGTAGAATTTTTTATCTTATTAACATAAAATAAACAATATGAACTTTAAAATTAAATTTGCCACGTCTCATGAAAAAGTAAATGTTAAATACACCGCGTTGATATAACCAGTGACTCAAAAGACGGGACAATAAATTTTTATTCATAAATGTTGAATTTTTGTTTTCTACAAAATTAGGTTTCTCTGATTCATTTATACAGGATGATTTAAAACCTACAAACTTGGACCAAACACGGTGAAGTTCTAAATCAAGAGAGAAAAATTCTTTTTCAAAAATTCCTAGTCGTTTCCAAGAAAAACACTTTAAAAATAAAGCGGCAAAGTTTTTTGAAAGCCAGTGCAACAGCGGACAACTGAACATGTCATTTTAAGTGAATAAACTATAAGCACACAAAGTAGTTGTTACGTCATTCTAAAAAGTCAGGGATATTAATTTCAATTACAACTTCGCGTTCTAGGTAAAGTTAAATTTTCAGGATTTTTGTGTTCATCACACGCTTTTGAACAACAGTGTCTTTTTTCATTATTAAAGTGTAATAATTTTCAGTTGTGTGTGTTTATTAATATAATTGCATCTAGTTTTAAGTTTAACATCGTGTTTGGTAATAATGAATAGATTAACTAATATTGAAGGTAGCTTCTTCAGTTCTCAGTATATTGTTTTATTTTAAATTGCAAATTGAGAAAAAAAACATTCTTTGATTCTGAATGGAACAAATGCAGTTCAATTGCTTTGTTTTTGTAACCCACATATTCAGTATAATTTAAAACCGTACCCGTAATAATAAAAGTATGTCTTACAACAATAAAAAATCCTTTATAATTTTAAAAATTAAAATGGCCAAAAAGTAAATTGTCAAAATTATGATCTTTAGTATAACTGAATATGTTTAAATAAATATTAAATGTTCAATTTTTGTCTTCATAAAATACGAACGAATAAAATTGTAAGTCATTATGTAGTGAGATGGATTAGTTTTACACAAATAAATAAATACAGTTGCAGTAATTTGATATTATTGAATATGTTATTTACTCTGCAATACGTAGTAGAAATTGGATTGTGTCTAGATATAATTTATTTACATATACATTTTCCAGCAGTTTTCAATGTGGACATTTTCAATTTTTTCCAAGTGTTCTATTTTATGGGACTTTCTTGTTAATAAACGTGGCTAGGCCTTTACAGTATCATGTTAAAGTTTGTTGGTGGATTTTAAAATCACCCTGTATATGCTCTTAACATTACATAAAGAAGTAACGACATATCCTGTATAAATAAACCAGGCAGACTCAATTTTGAAGAAAATAATTAAAACATCAACATTTATGAATTAAAAATTATTGTCGCCATATTCTGAGTTCGTCGGTTATATCAACGCGGTCGATTTGAATTTATTCTTTCAAAGTAACTTGATTTCCAAGTTCAAAATAAAAATTTTTACAAGTTACATCGTGCTTTCTAAATCAATTTAAGCAACTTCAAGCTGTTAAAAATTAACGTTTTTGTTACAAATTGTCTAATCGCTTATATAAAAATAATTTGTAGCATTTACCTTCTTTTATCAATTTGTCATACATTAAAAACGTGTTTAACACATTCACTTTTAGGATAATTGTAATATTACAAGATCACTATAAAATAAACGAAGGTACCCAAAAATAAAAGATACATTTAAAATAGAATGTAAGTGAAGCATGCGTTTGTTCTTTACAACGATCTAAAGTGAACCTAAAATTCGAAATATAGCACCGTCGTCTACTAACCTATATTATACATAGGTAAATCTCCTGAGTGTTTATTGGACGTTTCGTAGTTTAAAAGTATTTAAATATTAGGTACTTGTATATTCCACTATTAAGTCAATCATATTGGCAAATTTTCTTTCAGCTAAAATTCCACGTTTTATTGAGACAGTCACGTTTCCTGTTTGCCTTTCTTTTAAATGCGTTTTTCTAGGATTTAACAATTTGCCGATATTGAAATGTTCTTAAATTTTACTTAATTTCGGTATCTTAAAATAATTGTTTACATTTTTATGCGCATTACTCATGCCTAAGATTTAATTTGTTTGCAATAATTTAACGTTTCTGTAAATCTAAGGCATGTTGGTGCGAATTAATTAAATTGTAATTGATGGCACCAACAGCTGCAAAGTAATACCTACCTTCCCTTCGAATGGTAAACTTCGTGCCCCTACCCATAATTACTAGTATAATTCATGTTAATTATTGTATATTAAACAACAAGGGCGAAAAATGAGTAAATTATTCGAGACGTACACGAATTTACATGTCCGCGTTGATCATAACATTTTTTACAGGATCGATAAATTTTTAAATATCGAGTTGACATTTAAACGTTTAACTACGAGCAACGAGTGTAAATTAATGCCGTTGCTAGGTAATCATGTAAACGGATATAAGCGACGCAATCTGTAAATTACAGCCCTGGGGTGATAATCACAACTGAATTGTTAAATAATACCAATAAATAAACGAAAAAGTCCGATCGTGCAAAAAATAAATTTCCACCCCTCCCGCTAGATTTACTTAGCCTCGTATGATAAATTTCATCTCCCTAATGAATCTAGCTCATCCTACATTAATTTGTGATCATTTAGTACATTGTCCCTCTCCTAATATCTACAAGCAGCAATGTAATAATAAAAATCAATTTGACATAACAATATAGATTAAGAGAAAGCAATGTGTTATTTAACAAGGAATTTTTAAAATGTCGCGTTTTTTATGTAAGTTTAACATATTACATATACATTTTTCTGTAATTACGTTTATAGGTTTTAAAAAGTATACATTTTCACCAGGTTGTCATTGTGCATTATTTCACCTATATTTTTCCCGCCCAAAAACTATTGCCGCATGACATCACCATAGCAACAAAAAAGAAAAATTTCACAAACAACAATATACGGCGATTAAGGATTCTTTAGAATTAATGAATATTAATTAGGGTCTAGTTTAATAATTCATAGGGTTACGGTTTACCACGATTTTTATTTTTCAATTTAATTTTTTAAATGAATTTCCCTAGTTTAAAACACGAGAAATAAAGATATGATTACTAATAAACTTACTTTAATGCTTTTAATATTAGCAAGTCAGAAATAAAACAAAAGGAAGTGTGCTCTAATTAGGACAATGATTATAATTTGCACACCTACAATATTAATTATGTAAATCGCTCGGTGTAGCTAATTACGATAATTTATTGCAATTTTCCATATCTTAAATAAAATCCTTGGTTATTACTATGTATTTAAGTAGTAGGTAATTGTGGAACTAATAAGCACTTCCCTAATTTTCTTCTAAACCCTAAATCGCATTGAACTAAATTTAAGACTATTTTTCTTACTTAAACTTCGCCCACAACAAAAATCGTCACGTGGTTGTACTACAAGTAGCATTTATTTTTAAAATTATCTATTAAAATTAATTATGTAATTACTCTAGTGGAGTAGATATTGGTTAAAATGTTCCATTTAAATATACAAACAATTATTTTACGAATTCACATGGGTTATAATACTTACAATTTCTGCTCTTGAATGAATTTAAACATTTTTCAATGTGCACATTATTTATAAATTTTGTTAAAACGCCTGCCATGCTAATTTTTTATAATTATCACAAATTGAAAATAATATAATAAAAAATTGTTTTTAAGTCACAAATTAACTACTCTGGTAACAGCCGGTGCTTTAAAAGAGCAAAAACACACCATAGAAAGGTTATTAAAACGATTTACTGGTTTGCGAAATAAATCGAATGTACACGATCCTGCACTCTTTCATAGAGTTTGTTTACATAGAACATTTGAATCGTTTTTTCAATGCAGCAAGATCGCAAAAAATGTACAGGTGACAAATCTAAAAAATGTTTTTTTTGAATTTAATAATTAAAAACCTAATTTATAATCTGAATTTAAATTTAATTAATAAATATGTAACTAATAAATATTTCAAACACAAAGCTGTACAAGGTTTAAAATAATTAATAAAAAAGAAAAGTTTAGACCCAATTTCACTTTGATCATTTATACCAAAGTTAGCAAATTATTATTTAGCTGGCAAATAACGTGCTTTCGTTTAAATTTCCAATTAGGGTAGGCTATCACCGTTTGATAGATACTTTAAACACCGCATGAAAATAGATTTATGAATGATTATAGCCTACCATAATTGGAAATTTAAACGATCACACTATATATTTAACAAATGATATAAATACAAAAGTATTAGACATTTATGGAATAAGAAACAATTAAAAAAATTTAAAAGTATTTAAAATAAACCTGGTGTTTGCAACTTTCTTGAAATAATTGATTTACATTCAATGTTCATGTTTGATAAAGAAAATTTTGTTCATTTTATATCCTATTACTTCTCGAGATTCATTGACTTTGTTTTTCAATAAGGAATGATCAGCTGTTTAGACGTTATTACTGTAAAAAATCAAAATGCTATTTTTAAATTTACGCGCTTAATTTTTATTTATTTTTCTCTATGTTTATGTTGATTAATTAATTATAAAGGTAAGAATTTATAATGAAACTTCATGATGGGTAAATCGCTTGTTGAAAGTTGTTTTCCTTTATTTATTCACGTGTGATGTCTTTGTAGTAGATAGTTTTGTTACGTTAATATTTTTACTTCTTAGGCCGTGATAGGCGTTAATTATTTTCTCGATATTCTCACGAAATGTGTCGAGCATTAATTTAAAAATACCTACATTTTTATTTATAACGCTTAACATTCTTTCAGTTTTTTGAATGGAAATCAATGCTTCCCTTAATGTTGTGACCACACTCTGTAAAAAAATTGTAGATATTATTAATTATTGTAGCACTTGGTAACAGGTAAAATGTGTATAATCTAAAAGCATAGAAATGGAAAATGAAGTGGACGATCACAAGAGCGCAAATGTGAAGCAGACGCTTCTCGGTCTGGATAGTCCATCGCATTTGCAGGCATTGCCTTATACAGTGAGATCATGTCCAGACGATATTTTTACCACTTTATAAATTAAAACTTTAATGCAAATTCTCTGGTATTTTCGAATGTTACATAATTTAAACATGTCTAGATATTTATTGTGATTTTAATATTTTAAGTAGATATTATGTTGTTTTCATAAATATAATACGTCTATCCTATTTATTATTAACATTTCACTACCTTGTTTAATTTTGGGAAAACAGTTGAAACGAATCTGGTGTGACACTCTCTTAGGTATTATAGATATGCAAATAATCTCCTCAAACGATTAAAATATCATTTACGTTTATTTTGAAACGATAATTGCAATGGTCACCCATCCAAATTACTAGACGCGGAAAACCCTATGCAACTCCGGAGATTTTCCTCGATAACAAATTTTCTCAGAGAAATTGATTAGTTTGCGTAAAAGAGCATGATTTCTGTAAGAAACTTGGCAAGTTTTAGAAAAGCCGTTAGAACTGTTTTTCTAGAAAATCTCAAAAAAACCTAAAAATCGCAAGAATAATGTGGTACTTCCGGCCATTAAATTTTAACGAAATCCTTATTAGGAAGTGCCAGGGAAGTACTAAACAAATATAAAATTTAATTTTACTACAATGTTCAGTTTTTGAGATATGTTGTTCACAATTAATACTTCAAGTACTTCAGGTTACCCGATTTTCGGAAGTTAAATTACTAAGACATATATTAAGTTTAAAAAATCGCCGATTTGAAGAAACTCGCGAAAAACTAAAAATTCGGAAAATATTTTAAAATGGCATAAATAAAGTAGCTTCCGGTTATTCCGTTTAAATCAAATTCTTTATTTTGCATACGAAGGTAGACATGAATTCAAATATAAATTTTCATTTGGCTAGGACTGTAGGTTTCATAATTATTTTATTTATAGCTAACGGTAAAAGTACTTTCGGTTACTCGCGTTACGGAAATTTTTTGAAAAACCGCCTAGATCATTGAAAGGGCATTAAATGTCTAAAAAATATATGTTTAATAAAGCATTAGAGCCGATTTCAAGAAAATCCCAAAAAACTAAAAATTGGCAATAATAAAAGCCCACTTCCGGTTGTCCGATTTTAGTCAAATTGTTGCGGTTGCGTGTTCGGATGATTGCAAAGCTAAATATAGAATTTTGTTTATCTACGACTTTTCACTTTCAAGATAATTTGTTCATACACGCGCCATGCCAGCGCGCACGCACGCACGCCCACACGCACGCCCACACGCACGTCCACACGCATACACACACACACACACACACACACATTAATTTGTAAAAACATTATTTTCAGACCCAGGGACTCGAAAACGTGTACTTCCACTAAAATTTCAACATCGAAATTTTTGACCGAAAGGAATACTTTTACCTATATCTCATATAGGGTAAGACAAAGTAATAAAATGATAAATAAAATGTCAAATAAAAAGTGTTCATAATATGGTATTTATAAATATGAAACAGAAGATCCAAAGCTTCTATAACATTCTAAAATTTGGTAAATGACAATCAAAGTTCATTTACAAATGTTTTTGATAGTTTTTATAATTTGGTCAAATTGAAGATCCTGCACATTTCTTCTTGCTTCATCTTTCGAAAAACTACACAAAATAAACTATTAAATTAATATAATAAACGATAATGATTAATTTAATTCCATGTATTTTCTATTGCAATAAAATGAATTGACACACATCAATACCTTTTATCTAAAGTAACTTAATTATATTTATTAATATTACTAATCAATTTACAACTGAGTATTTCTATTAATGTTTGATATTAAGCGTATATATGTATCTCCTACTAAATACAAACTTATATAAGATTTTATCAAAAGAAACAAAGTCGATGTCAGATACGTTTGGAAGTACATATTGCTATGGCCAATTTGACCAGTTAATTAAATACCCGTCAAAATTTCAAAATTACTAAAAAAATCAAGTAATACAAAAATGCAATTTTAAACTAAAG
>JAHWXV010042751.1:0-11295 GCA_024586415.1 Phrixothrix hirtus
ATAATAAGAATGGCAAGTAGAACACATATAAAAAATTTCATGACATTCTGAGAACGTGGGTTGCATGCCATGGATGATTTGACATGGATTGACCCAGAAGTTAAATTTTCATTATAAAAAAATGGTCCAACGATGTGAGTGCCAATGATGCCTATCCATACATTAAATCCCCATTTGATTTGCTGCTTCACGCTATGCATTAATCGTTGATTTTCATCGGATCAGAAAATATTATTTTTGCGATTAAATAATCCACAGTTGGTGAAACGACTCTCGTTGGACCACAGAATTTTCAGGGTAAAGCTTGGTACTTCATTATGTTTTCTGATAAACCTTTGACCAAATTCGATTCTTCTCATTGCATCACCATTATGGAGCCCTTGGCAAGGTCGTTCACGATAGGGGCGGTATTTGTGGCGTTTTAAAATATTACCAGCTGTTAATAGCGAAACGCCAATAGAGATTTCAATCTCGCGTAACGAGGTACGGCTTGCAGAACCATATGTTCTGCATTTTCGTTTCCATATTTACTTCTTTTTGACTTATCGAAACTGCCGTGGTTTATTAAATTATCATGCAATCGGCGGAACGTATTTCTACCTGGCTGGCGTCTTTCCGGATATTTATTGAAATGCATTACTGCGACATTCTACAAAGAATAAAACTCCAACATATCATATTTATCACTATTCGAAAAAATATTCATTTCAAACTTGCGATTCACCAACTTGTTTTGCACCGGGAAGATATAAAACTCTTAATCTCAGTTTGACAGTTAGAAAATATAGAATCGTTGCAATTGTTTAACAAACGATCTTGTTATTGTTTGAGCAATCCTCCAAATCAACACCTACTTCGGTCAAAAATTGCAATTTCGCAATTTGTGAACATTGTTTTTTACTGAAGATAGGAATGTTATACATGGTTAAAAACTCTTTTTATGACGATTTCAAAAATGTAAAAATCCAATATGGCGTCCATAAGAAAAACAAAAGTTTGATACGATTGCGTAAAACTTATGCGTAGAATGTTTTCCAGGTCATTTTGGAAGTCCTCATTATCCATTACCCCTGCCTTATATAAGATATTGATGTTTTTAGAAAACGCACATTTTTCGATTTCGCCCTGTATCTCAGCAACAGTTTTAATTTTTGAAGATGTAAATCTGGATTATTAGTGAGCACATAAATATGCAACATTTTCCCTATTTGACCGATTTTATATCTATTACCGTTTCCAATATCCCCATGTACCCCATTTTATCTTGGACACCCGGTATAGAGTGGCGCAAGTTACCTACCATTCGAAAAATTAAGCTTTATTTATAATGTATTTTATTTCTTTTCGTTAAGCAATATTTAATAAATTTTACTATGGAGAAAACACACATACCAAAAGTGTTTTAATTTTATTTTGAAAGTAATTCCATTTTACTTACATAAAGAGCATATCCCCGCCATTTTTGTGTCAGTAATATTCATTCGAAATCAAACATTTGAATTTTTTAAGAGCAAGGATTAGCCTGGACGATCATTATCTACGAAAAATGAGTAAACTATTAAATCTATATGTAAAAGTCTCGTAAAAGAACCCAGGAACGGAACATCAAACCAAAGACGTCTTAGACAGTTGAGCATATCCCATATATCACTTCGGCATATTTTTCAGGATGTATACCTTTTCTCGTATAATATTCAGTCGTTACAAACTTCATCTATTTTTCAGAAATATCAAGAATTGCATATTGATCATCCACAGGTCGGTTATGTCTAATGAAGCTCATTTCCATTAAATTTGCAATTCGAAACATTATGAATCGAAAACACATTCTAAAATGAAATCGGTCCTGTGAAACTCAAACGGGGGATATTTCAGGTATATTACATTCCAAAATTTCCAAGAGTTAAAATAAATAAAAGAGTATATTTTTATTCAAAAGTTGTTAAATTTTTAAAATGGTAAGCGACTTTAATGCCATCCTGTATTTGAGAAAGTATCATTAATAGCTAGTACCAGCAACCGACAACATCATAATAATAATTCGTTTAGTGAATTTTAATTCGCATGCCACTTCGTTAAAAAATAGGTTGGTGTACTGAGTGAACCAGTTCAAGAAGCAATCATTCTTGCAAATTCTATAATGATTTATATTTGTCTGGGGATTCACCTGTGGGTCATTAAACGTAATGAACATAATACATTGGCCGTAGATATGATGTGATCTTGGTAATTTTACTGTTCAATATTCTAGGTTTTTGTACATCGACTAAAAATGACTTGTTTATTTCAAAGAGGTGAATTAGTTCAGGTTTACTCTTTTAATTTCGGCTGTATTCAATATTCAAAATGAGCGACCCACCCCTCTCCTAACAATGAAAGGTAATTTACCAATAGATTTTTGAAATGGTAAATTAAATATGAATAAGGCCTTGCGACTTGTTACGCCATTTTATAGTTCGAAATAACATTTGTTCTGCTAAGACTTTTCTCAGCGGCAGATTTAATTAGCGCTAAATAATGCCCTTGAACTACTAGTAGTAACACGTCAATATTTAACCCAAAATTTACAAATCCACTGGTTTTAATCCTTCAAAAATGTTTTAAATTCCAGCGAAAGCGAAGTAGATCAAGTTTCTACTTTTCATCGGTCACGATACGCTAAAAATTCGACGTCTGAACTCGCATAGCATAGAAGACGTTTTTATCTGCTAAAATATCTGCCAGTAATTAATTCTATAGCGTGTTCTATGCATTCGTTATGTTTGATTTTTCTAGTTCCTTCATTGCGTCGTATAATAAATACAGGGTTGCTTTGAAACGATTGTACTAATTTTAACAATGTATTCTTTACCCACATACATTTACAAAAAATAATAAAAAATATTAAACAGCTTTAATTTGGACACAATCGAATTTAGTCTTACTCATGTTATAGGTCGTTGCAGTTCGTTGTATTAGAGTACCATATATAGATAAAGATTCAGTATAATTGAAATTGATAAAAAAAACTCCATTCTGGTTATTGAATTAGATTTTGTGTACTTTTTCAAATAATTTTTTATGCAGTGTTTGAATGTTCTTTTATGGAATTAATTTGCTTTTCTTTTAACTATTCTTGAACTAAAAGCTTTATTGCAAAAATTAAAAAAATATCTCTTTCGAATACTGATTTGTATGTACCTTGTGTAAAAGTTTGAAAAAACTGAATAATGAATTAGAAGGTTGTCAATTCTATGTACCGGGTGACCAAAATTCGATGTTTTAATAGGGAAACTTGAAAACTACAAGAGATAGAAAAAAGTAATGTGCACTCCCAGCATATCAAATTTTTCTTGGTTTTCGAATACCATTTTTCGCTTCACTTCACAACCAAATGCTATTTTTCACTGGAACCAACTAACCTAATGTTTAAATTGCAGTTGCACTTTTAACACGTAGTTTGACAATGATATTAACCTACAGTTTTTTAAAAAAACTCAGGTGGCTACAGAAAGTTGGTGTTTTTTATTGTTTTATGGTAACTCTTAAACTTTGATACCACATATTATATGTCGTTGAAAAGAGCGTAAAAAACTATCAAAATATATTACATCCAACTACGATTTATATTTAAAAAAACAAGTTTGTCATAACTAATAAACTAATAGAGATATTTAAAATCTGTGAATTCTATCTGATTTGTCTGAAAAAAGTGCCTTTAGAATGTGCACAGTTTTCTAACTTCAAAAATAACCGTAATATCGATGTTTATTAAAATGATGAAAATTCGAGCTTTTGCTAATATCTCGAAAACAAATGATGATAGCGGATTTTGGATTTTACTGTTGAGCTTGTCCCAAAAGATAGATCGGGAGTGCTACATTACTTTTTTCTATCTCTTATAGGTTTCGAGTTTCCTTATTAAAATATCGAATTTTGATCACTCTGTACATAATTTGAATTATGTATTTATTATTCAATTTTTCTCAAACTTTTACAAAAGATACAAAAACGTATCCCAAAGGGATTTGTCCTTTTATCCATTTCAAAAGGTTTTTATTTCGGAATTGATAAAAAGTAAAGTAAATGCGTAAAAAAGTGTATTTTAACCGGCAGTGCAACCTTTAATAGTTGTGCGCGATTTTAAATTATTGAACAGTTTGTGTTATAATTAGCATACTTCTGTTTTTCGGCATTTTGAAGTAAGATTTAAACAATTAACTTATTACATACTATAGTTTAAATCACATTTCTAAAGAATTCGGGTGTTTATATTTTGTACAAAGCAGTATACATCTGAACCCATTTACTATTTCAAACATGTTAACATGTATTTTTTATGCCAATACGCAATCACAATTAAATTTTCTAACTTCAGAAGTAATTTATTTTTAATTTTACTAAAGAGGTTAGGCGAGCATGTAAGCCGGTTTAAATTTATAAAGCGTATAGTTATTATCTCGGTAGATGGTCATGGAAGTGCTTGAAGTATAGGCAGTCGCTTCATCTTTTTGGAAACATCGACGATGCGAGTGAGTTAACCTTGTCTTAAAAATGTTTCCAACATGTCTATGTAGTGCTTAATATATACCATTACAGTATGGTCGCATTCATACTCGATACAATATGCCCATCAGAGGACCTGCTGCATCGCACAGTTACTTTTACGCTATGCAGACATCACTGTGAATGTTTTCAGTTCAAAAATTGAAATTTGTTTATTTGCAACTCACTAATTGGAAGAGCGGGCCTCATTTGATATTAATCTATGCACAATGTTTTCATCAGCTTTCAAATTAATTGCAAAACAGTCGATTTTTTCTCTTATCCAGTTCGTTAAGTTCCTGAAAAACCTGCATCTTGTATAAAGATACAGATCCTTGTGTAAGATTCTACGAACGATGCTTTCCGGTATACCAAGAGTGATCGCTTGATTTAAAGCTGGTGTCTGTTACATGGTTAGCGGTTTTGCAGTGCGGGCCACACTAGGACGTCCTGAAGTTATACTGTCTTTCACACTTTCTTCTTGGCGCAATTTCGATGCTAACAGTAATGCGGTGTTGTGATTTGGAGTATCACGCCGACTAAACCGGATTTGGAAACTTTACTGAATTGCTGTGGATTAATTCGGTCTTTATAAACGTCTCTACTGTAGCAAAACGATGTTGTATGAACAAATGCACCATCTTGACTACACTTTAAAGCACAGGAAATGTAATGGCGTTTACAATGACACTTAGCTTGTTAATTACAATTACACTTTTTACCAGATTACGCAACTGTATTGATTCTCCTGGTGGACACTTAACAAATGAAATTGTTAGAAAATGCTTTGTAATAATTCTCTATGAATTTAATAACGTGCCTGTATGTTTCTATAAATATTGATATTTTGTGTAGTGTTATTTACGTTTGAAATACCGTCAGATTTTTCGGATGCAAAAAGAGCTTTTCGGAGGTAAATTAGGAAGGTACTTTTATAAACAAAACATGCTAAATATGTCATATGCTGACAATGAATTTAATATCCTCTAAATTTATTGATTTGTTTCTGCATTGTTGACGAGTTATTATTAATAATTATATTTTTTGATTTTATAAAGCATGTCTCTATTAGATTACTAAAACCCTTTCAACAGCAGCGATATTATTTTAATTTCTTGATGCTCTAAAAAATTCATTGTTTTCATTTGAATTGTTAAGGACCCATACAAATTAAATTAAATTTTCCCCTAAATATGTAGTACGATGCAGTATGTTTTGGAAACCCCGTTTAGAAGAAAAGTAGTAAAAATAATCGAGTTATAAGCAAAATTACTTCTACACGCATAATTCATTGAATTGGTTAGTTGATTGCTTAACCGTGCAAATTTCTACAAGAACCAACTTTTCACGTTTGATTTCTTAAAAACAAAAAGTAGTTAAAAATTACATTTAAGTTTTTGTATATTGAAAGTGTTCCATAACGTCAATTGCTATGCTTCTTCGTAGACAAACCGTTTATTATTATATGAAGCCCTGTTCTGTTCAAATTGACTGGCAAACTTTTCTAGGACAACGCTTATATTAGTATGCGGTGTTTATCATTCTATGTAACTAAAATTTTATTGACAATACAACCCGTATAGACGGCAACCATTTATTTATTCTAGTTTCGTTTCCAACTAATTTGATTCATGTTTGATATGTTAATTATATTGCAATTTGTATTTAGTTTAAAACCATTTCAGAAATATACTTGCTCCATTTTTACTTAATTGTGGGAAATTGTACAAATATCAAACAAAAACTATTGTTTGTAGATTGTATATTTATGTTCTAAGCAATTTATATAATGTAAATCAAAGTACCTACCTATAATGAAAATTAAATCAGATAAGTATCCCAAATCTATAGCCTGCATCAGAAAAAATTACAAAACAAATGGCCAACAGCAAATAAAAGTCGGTATTACAATTTTAAATCCAGTACTATACTGTATTTAACGTAAATCATTTCTAAATGCGGCAGTTAAGATTTATAGAGGTATTGGCTTTTACTTTGTCTCCGGTAATATTTTAACTTGTAAACAGGTTAATTCTGCTAACGATAACTGATCTCTTATTGAAATTATAATTTCCTTTATGATTTAATAAAATATAGAGCATCGTTGTAGAATACATAATCTTTAAAGCTTTACGTAACGTATAATTTAAATTTCCGTTTACAGGAGACCATTGACGCGTAAGTATGCATATGTTAGCTGTAAATTGCAACTATCACTTTGCTGTTTAAATAATAATTTAATTAGACTAAAATTTTTGGATCATACGTTATATCGTACTCTTAAAAAAAGTATTTTGGGTAGGCCATAAAACAGAATTGCAATAATTTGTTTCTTACAAGACTTAATTTATAACTTAAAGTTTTGTCATTTTGGCAGCAGAAATTGCCTCAATGATTGACAAGTGAAGCCGCTCTTTTAGGGAACTTTATTACCGTCGCGGCAGACAATACTTATGACCTGTTTAATCAATGAACTCTGTATTCGTTATGATAATGCGTATTTTTTTCATATATTTATGTTGTGGTATTTATAGCAAAAAGTTATATAGGAGAACTTTTTGTCTGCTTATTTGGATCGTCGGCGGCGTAGTTCTAAAATATTAACTATTAATTTGCTTATTTTAAATAAAATGCAATGCTTTTCTACATGTTTTGCATATTTTATGGCTATCTTTCATAGTTTTGAGAATATTCACTTTTATTTCATAAGATTGATAAATCCAGAGGTTTCTTTAAATGAAATGACGACCTAACAACGTTGTTGCAGCCGACCTTTCGAATGTAAATATAACCATAACCAAAATTTTCACAATTCACAAATCTAAGAAAAAATTAATAATGAGCAACATCATCACGGACTGCAATGCGCGCATTTACTCGTCTTGGAAAGCTTTGTAGCAGATGGTCAGTGTCCACCTAGAGTATATCGTTCCTTGCAACCTCGAGTTGGTATTGCAGCTCATCTAAGGCGAGGCCCCTTGGCAGTAATCTTAATCTCCGACCATCGAGTTCCAAACATGTTGGATCAACAATATGTCCGGTGATCTTGCAAGTCAAGGCAACATTTGCAAAGATGTTTGCTGGAGGTACCCTTCTTGTAATGTTAACAGTATGTGGTCATGCATTGCCCTATTGGAAACTACAATTTCGACGTCTACATGAATGGTACTAGCACTGGCTGGAGGACATATGAATATAGCGGTTAGCGTTGTGCCTGGGATTAACACAAGAGGTGAACTTCGTCCAAAACATGTTACACCCCCAAATCATGACTCCAGGGTTAAAGCAGGGCGTCGCTCTTTGGCAAACTGTAAATTTCGTCCTTTTCCTCGATATCGTCGTATAGTCGCCTTCACCCAAGCGAAATCTCGACTTATCACTGAAGACGATATCGTTCCATTGTTGATTCCAATACTGCCTTTCTTGACTCCCAGCAAGTCTACCAGCTTTTTGAGGTGTAGTTAGAGGAAGTCATTGGAGCGGACGGCAGTATCTCTGGCCAAAAGGAGAAATTTTTCTGTAAACTGAGTACACGGCGGTCAACAGTTCTCATCCAGTCTACACCAACAAACCTCGTAGTTTGAAAACGATCACCTTTATCATCCGTCAAAGAAATCAGTCTTGGCGTACACTACTGGTACGATGTCGCCGACCGTCTTCTTCCGGCCAAGTAGCCATATTCGTACAGCAGTAGTATGGTCCCGATTTATCTTTTCTAGCAATTTCACGAAAAAAAAGACCTGCTTCTTGCATACCGATAATTCGGCCTCTGCTAAAATCCGAAATATGGAAGAAATTTCGAGGTTGTCTTACTAAAGGCATTGTAAAATGTTGATTGTGTGAAAAATCTTACAACAAATGACATTATTTTATCTGTAAGCAGCCGATAGATAAAATTTGTGACAAAAGCATTGGGAAAACCATGACCACTTGATTTTTTTATGGAAAATCTGACCGTTAAATACATAATAATAAAGAATTGTTTTACCAAAATCTCAAAGCCGTAGACTTATTTTCAATGGGTGATGTATTTCATATAAAAGTGAGTATACTAGAATGGTAGAATGCAAAACTGTTCAAACCATTAAAATTACCTATTTTGTGATTTTTAATTATCCTAAATGGTGAATTTTATTTTAATCCGGTAGCGTATTATATTCAAATCACCTACATATATCACAACCGTGCAATAACTATCGATGATTTGTTTAACCCGAATTTTTGCTGTAGGTATATTTTCTCTAACTCGACAGATCTTATAACACTTCGTGTGTTTTGTTATACCTACTAATCTATCTATATTTCCTCTCTTTGAGTTGAAAAACAATTTGCATTCAATATTTTTTATTAATGACTAGTACTTTATAAGATTTTCAATTTTAACCATGGATGATCGCATACCTTCAAATATCTTTGAACTACTTACTTCATTAATGAGGTTGTGATTATAATTAAGAAGTGTAGTTCCTTGTTCGTTAGTGCATGAGATAATGTTCTCTTTAACTATAAAGCCATGCAATTACCTAATGAGTCTTATCTATAATCGAGACATTTTATAACCAATGCATTGCTTAAAAGAATTTTTAATATTATAAAATATTAAAGTTTTCATAGTGTGGTTGCTATTGCTTAAATAAAATTCAATTATTTATTTTCACATTAGTTTTATATAGAGTAGAACTTCTCTAATTTAAATTTATTGAAAAGCAATTTTTAATTATAACACTAGTATTGACGTAACTTCAAATAAATAAACTATTCGTTTTATTTTGCTTCTATAACGAGAACGTCGTCGCTGTTTTTAATTAAAAATTTTACAATATACCGAATACATAAGATTGCTTAATTCTTTTTACCTTCAATATTTTTTTTATTATTATCGAATCAAATAAGAAAAAACCCATCAGAGACTCAAAACGTATACGTTTACAATATTAATATAATTGTGTAGTTCCAATCCACTATGGAAATGCTTACTATAAAACACGAAATAAAACGTTGCTGTGCGGGTGAGACCAAAATCCTCGAACACAGCAAACCTACATTCACTGGCAGGAAACAGACCACCTTTAATTTTGTACAAAAATCCCAAGAACTTTTAAATACGGTTTTTAGTAATTGCAACGTGTCACTTTTATATGATGTGCAGTTTTTGGGATATGTTGTTCACAGTTATTACTAGTACTTCCGGTTTCTTGATTTTTGAAAGTTTATTAGAGAATCTGCTTAGTTCTTATAAAACGAAATAAAATAGCTAAGAAATGTACTAAGTTTTAAGAAAATTGTTACAGCCTATTTCAAGAAAATTGCAAAAAATGAAAATTTGGAAAATATTTAAAAATTACAGAAATAAAGTGGAACTTTCGATTATTAGATTTTGCCCAAATTCTTCATTTAATATACAAAGGCAGTTATAACCAAAAATATAAATTTTCATTTAACTAAGACTTTTAGTTTCATAGTTATTTTATTTCAGAGTTTACGGTGAAGGTACTTCCGGTTACTCAATTTACGGAAATTTTTCTGAGAAATAACCTATTAAATGATTAAGAAATGCAATAGGTTTAAAAAAGTCGCGAAAAATGAAAAATTCGGAAAATACCTAAAAATAACAGAAAGAAAGTTACTTCTGGTTATTTGATTTTAACCAAATTCTTAATTTAGCATACAAAGGTACTTAGCACCTAAAATATAAATTTTCATTTATCTAGGATTTTCAATTTCATTGTTATTTTATTCATAGTAAGAGTACTTTCGGTATTCGTTTTATGGACATGTATCTGAGAAACCGTCTTAGTTATATGAAAGTGTATTAAATGTCTAAGAAATACAATAAATTTAAAAAAAATCGCTAGAGCCGATTTCAAGAAAATCGCGAAGAACCACAAAATGACAAGAATAAAGTGACACTTTTGGGTATCAGATTTTAGTAAAATTGTTGCAGTCGTGTTCGAGGATGAATACAAACTCAAATATAAAATTTCATTTATCTACGAAATTTCGTTGTTGAGATATCCTATTCACACACACACACACACGCACGCACGCACGCACGCGCGCGCGCCCACACACGCACGCACACTCGCACACACGCACAGCGAACATGCACACGCGAATACGCACACGCACACACGCACACGCGCACACGCACACGCGCACACGCACACGCGCAACGCACACACGCGCGCACACGCACACACACGCGCGCATACACACACACGCACGCGCGCGCGCACGTACGCGCGCGTGCACTTACGCTTACCTGATTTTCGGACTTACGGGACCGGAAAACAAATATTTCCACTAAAATTTCAACATCGAAAATTTTGGCCGACAACAATGCTTTTACTATATTTCATATAGGTAAGAGAAAGTAATAAATAAAAACTCCTAACAAATTAACGCTAATTATGCAATGCAAAATGAATTGAAAATGAAAACAGTTATCATTGTACGATTAGTTAAGAGATTTTATTTGTCCACGAGCTTGCAGAATCCTATTTTTGATATTGAAATTTATCTACGCAGCTATTTAGTTTTGTTCTTTTCTAGTTTTTGTTATTTCATTTTCATTTCCGTGCAGTTGATATTTACATTATGCGCTAATCTATTTCAAAACAAAAATTTCTTGTTCCATTGTCATTTAATGGATAGTAAAGAATGGCCTACTAACAAGGAAAGGGCCCCAACCCGAACTCACCGATGTTATTGATTTTTTGATATGTTGTAGAACATCAAAAAATAAAAGACACGTATTTTTTTTTATCTGCT
>JAHWXV010042779.1:0-12425 GCA_024586415.1 Phrixothrix hirtus
TTTTTTTTGATATGTCTTATAGTTTTGGCGATATTAAAGCAAATAGCGAAAGGTAGGGTTGGCTTTAGGCCGCCCCATCCCCTTAAAACGGGCGATTTAGCATCTATGACAGCTACCGTTGGTTTTACACTGCATCAGTCTACAAACCCACCAAGTTTCATTTAAATCGGCGTGGGACACTTCCCTGTGTTCTCTTGTTAGTTTAAAGCAAAGCATAACACAATTTCAAATCAACTCGAATTAATTTAACATACATTTTATTTTAGGTCAACAAACGTTGGTGAAATTTAATTACTGATTATATAAATTCCTAGGGATAATCGGTAACTCTAAAATTTGTTAATGCGCATCTCGCAAACACATGGTTGATATTAAAAGAATTAGCAATAACTCCCGGGATAATTAATCACGCCGAACGTGGGAACCCTAACATGGGATCTATCAAGTGGAGTTCCATTGTGAATAGAAATCCGCAGGTGAAGCGTTTATTGTAATAGAAATAATTTACACCTCCCATCCAGAATCAGTGACAACGGGGTCCTAGAGGAATTTGGGGAAGACGTGAACAAAACTTTACATGTACTCAATTACGTTACCACTAAATTTTCCATTTATTACTTTAGAATTACTATAAATAATTCTAGATTTGAATTTAGCTTTGAAATAAACCAATCAATCCTTAGCATTTAAGAACCTAACGGTAGTCGACAAGCCACGTTATACTATCGCAGTTAGAAGCTGGAAATGGTTACCGAAGCATTTTTTGTTTATCAGACTGGGAATTTTTTATGGCTCATATGAACTTGAAACAAATGAGATCTCTGAGAATGAATTTAATTATTTGAAAATATTGAAAGATGTATTCTATAAAATTTTATTTGTCGATTATAGTTTTGCTTTTAACCTAATATCTATTAAGTAAAATTTATTTATTTAAAAGAAAGTCATGGAAATATAAGGTTGTATTAAAATACCATAAGATATTTCAAGTGTATAATTGTTTTGTAGAATGTTAACTAATAATTGTTAAAAAGAAACTTAGGAAAATTTTAGGTTACAAACTCTTCATTAACGAACAATTTTGAATTTGTAACATTGTAGTATTAATTTATAGCTATTTATGCATCAAGCGAATTATGTAGATGATAACGCTTCGCCAGCGACGATGCCATGTATCCAAATGAGTTTGAAGGTTTTAAAATAAGAGGGGATATTAGATGTAAAAGCCGTTAATGTCGCCTCTACAGAGACAATTGAACTGATCATATGGCATAATTATTTTCCATTTAGTTTTAAATTTCATAGCCATACATTATAAAGCTTTAAATTAAAATTAATTTACCTAAAACCATTAGTGTTGATTATTATATTTTCGTGCATGTTGTGATTAAATCTTTCGTTTCGGCATGATAGGGAGGAAATAGTTTTAAAAGTTAAAATGCACTTGAGGTTAAGTTACTTAGTACATTGTTTTATATGCAGGAAGATATTAACGACAAACTGAGAATTTGATTGCTGAAGGTCACGTAAGTGTAAGCATTTATTTATTTTTTGTTTTATGGATTTAAGTATCCAAGATGGCGTATCGATACAAGGAAATTTTGCTGTACGCTTCTGCACAATGCCTTAGACATGTGTAAGATTATTCCTGAACGGGCTTAACATTTCGCTAAGGAATGTAATTGCGTTCACGAGTTTATTAAATTTTATTCAATTTTTGTACTTTGGTATATAGAGATTTCGCCATTTAATTCGTTTGGGCATTGGTTTAATATATTTTTGCTAGATACCTAGCAGATGCCACTACAGAAGTTCATAAGGGGGTCAATGCTTAATTGAATTGGTATTAATTACACATCCTAACGCAATTATTTGGATTGTTGAGTTGTATTCATAAAATCATAATCATTGGTTAAATATATTGTTAATACTATTCCTAGTGTAAGTTAAAATTCAAATTACACGACTTTATCTTTCCTACTACTAGAAGATATAACTTCTGTTCTACAGCATTTCATCATTTATTTTTTATTTATTATCTGTCTTATTAATTTTTTAATAAGACTGGCGTTCAAGGACACAATTACAGCTTCTATTACATACAAACTCTCACTCCTGAGATATTCCCTTGCAGAAGTAGTTGACTTAACACGCTTAAGCATATTACCGTAACAACAATATTTTTAAAGCTTTAGAGGTGCGGATCGTAACCATTATTTTACCTAACTACAAGTTTTGTATTCAATTCCAAAATCAAAGAGGCGTCTAAAATATATTGCAGCAATTTTTCAGATTAAATAAATTAAACAAAATCTTTGTGACTGTTATAGGGACATGCAATCACTGCATGTGTGCAATTTATTATACCTATTGTATTAGAAAGGTGCAGATTATCTTAAAAGCTGTAAAACAATTATATTTTAAATTATTTTTTATAAGCTTTGTATAATATGAGCTTATGAACTTTGCCTTTAGGAAATTTGAGGCGTCCCCTTAATAAATCTAATAAAAGAATTTGAATATTTAATGTTTTTAACTGAAGGTTGACTCATGGGTAAATTTAAATCTTACCCAATGCGTTTGACATATGCCATGTGCATAAAAATTAAATTATCGAAGACGTATAATATGCAATTGCAATGAAAATAACCCTAACATAATAATAACTACAACCTATACATTTATGTAACTAAATCGTGTGAGCAATCTTAAAAACCGCACCTGTTGGATAGAAGAATGATGAATTGCTTTCGTTTGAACTAGATTCAATATGAACATGAATATTTCTAATACCTCGTTTGTTAAATTTTAACTTTTTTCTGCTATTTTGTCTTTACAAATACCGTCATTAACATGAAAACGTTTTACAGTACCTATCCCGCTGATTATATGTAAACAATTCGTGTCTAGCATTTCTTTATTGAAACATTTTAGCAAACTTATCAAAGCAAAACTGAAGAGTACATCCAAATACCATTTTCGCACATTGTTTCATTACGAAAATAAGCTTCTAGGTTGAAAACATTTTAATCAAGTACATAAGGTATATTGCAGGAAAACGTATAAAATCTTATCCTTAATTGTTAAAGTAATTAATTTTAAAATACTTACAATTACACCGTAAACTTTCCAGTCACTTACACATAGTTATGAAAATAACTAATTTTTTTACAATAATTTAAAAAACTTAGGATGTCACTGAATACAGTTAAGAATACAATGCAATTAGAGTCAAGGTGAAAGAAACAATTCATTGGTATGTTCCAAACCAAAAATAATGCATGGAGCCAATGTTGTTTACAATAATTAGGTACTTTAAAAAGTACGGAAAATGATAAAAGTCGACGCTTCTGCATTTAGTGTTAAAATTTGAACACACCTTTAAAACGCTGGACGTTATATTACCGCACATTGTGGCGTTAGTGTAGTCAACGAATAGAGAATACTAAGGAAGCGCCTATATCTATCAAACTTAAGGTACGCGTGTTATAACGGAACGCAACGCTCTTTAAGCCCCAAAAGGTTGTCTAAAATGCAGATTGCCCTGAATTAGCTAGCAGCTCTGGCCTCCACAGTGGAATAATGGGGGGTTCTAGGTTGACGATTATAGTAATTAGGCTAAAATTCAGGAACGCCTTGCTAGAGTTAAAAATCGGGCAAATTTCGTAATTTTTGGGCTACACCTTACTTAAATGTCTTAACGGTTAGATTTTTTCAGAAATGAGACGGTAAAGAATTTTATTTCTACCGAAAGATTATAATTTTACCATGGCATACTTACTAGTTAATTACTTAACGTAAGCCGCTGGAGAGGTACTTCTAATGCAGTTCGAGTTAGACTCACAATTTATAAATGTTTCACTTACTTATGTCTAACGTTTCCCTGTAAAAAAATTATAGTTACCACGTCTACGGAGGTTTATAACGGTAAAATAATAAAAACGTCTGCACTAAATATTTCACACAAGAAAAATAACATGGTACAAACAATTAAAGAATATTTGAACATTTGTTTACGTAAAACTAAAATAATGTGGAAAATAGGGGACTCCTTTTTAATTCCTATATTTACTCTAAAATTAATGATAAAAAGTGGCCCCGTCTAGTCGTAGCCTCAAATTAATTTAAATATTTCAATTAAATATACTTTAGTTCATTACTTAAATTTGACACAAACGTGAATAAAATTGTCTATCCGTTACTGAATGGAAGTAAGTTTTTCCAGCGGACATAAATGTGTGAACAAAGGGATTGGTTGTCGGATTCCCCGGAGGAATTCATCGAATTGAAAAAAATAGAAGAATGTCACTTACTAGAGGTTTCCGCAGTCTGTGACTTCAAAAAAAAAGGTGCGGTCTTCGTTTGCTGATTTTATTGTACCTTTGCGTACTGTCTCGTCGGATCCTCGCCTTCGCTAACGAATCGGACAGGTGATCGACGCTGCCCCCAAACATAATTCGCCTTTAGCGATAGTAGGTCGAATTCTCCATTGCATGTTTAGGGTGCTTCCTTAGTATTCTTTATTCGTTTATTTTAGTAATATTAAGATTAATTCATAAGTTCTCTATGAGAAATGTCCAGATGACTTCTAGTGAAGAATAAAAAAGGTTTGGTTGTTGCTGAACACTTCTCACCGAATAAGGACCTACGTTTCTTTTGCACTTTAAATAATTAAGTTTTTCATCTAATAATTACAAATTAAATAAATGAATACAATGAATACAAGGAATACAGCAATCGAGATCTGTTTGTAAAATTTTGAATTATTAAAAAAAATTCTATATGGATATAGACATTTAGTGATGATTCTAATCTTAAAGGTTGGTTATTCAAGTCAAATAACATTTATAAAGCAAAATTTGTATGTAAAATAATGGAAAAACGAGTCCTAAATGCATCTGCTATAAAAAAAAACCGTTCTCAAAATTTATACTTTATTCATCAAAAATTTAGAATTTCAAAATAAAGTAAAATTTGCTGAGTTCAGATTTATATTCAACATTATCGAACATAAGTTTTAATTTCATGTATAATATTGTAAAATTAAATCAGAATCAATTTTCCAGACTTTAATAGTAAACAATATTAAATTCAAAATAATTAAAACATCATGCATAATTGTTAATTTTTGATTATTGGAATCAATTTAAATTAAATGATGATGTGCCAGTATTTTATTTGTTTAATCTCGAACTTAATCATTTCTCAAGATCTTTGTAAGAATTTTGTCTTATTATTATTTTTATATTCTTGATATTCTTGACTTTTTATTGAAATATATTGAAAAGAAACGTGTTTAAAATTTAATAATGTAAGAATTCTTCACGTCTTTTAGGAATTTTATACACTGCAAAGGAGTTTCGACTTACATTAGAAACGTTATATTCAAGGAATATGAGTTGAGATTTTTTCACTTGAGCAAGCATTCCAGTTATATGTTTAGTTAATTGGCTCAACCACTTTTGCTTAACAGTGTTGTAATGGCAAAAGCATAAAGCTACATTGACAACCAATTCGGTGAATTGTGAATTGTGCCAACTTAAAATTCAAAGCATTTACATAAAGCATATGCACTTCAGCAATACATTTGCTAATAATAATCTTATATGTACATATTTATGTAATATATTACTCTAACGCGTTCATTTTTAACACATAAATATAATCTATGTAGAGAATCGTTTATTTATAATTAACGAATTTACTTAACCTAACAACCAAACCAACAGTTTAAAATTAAATTTCTAATTACGTTTACGGCGCATATTATAAGCGTCAAGTGAAAAGTTTGCAGTTTGCAAACTTCCAAGTCGAAGTCGAAGTGGATGTGTGTCAACTAGAAATTTGATTATAAATGACTACAAGCGATGTCATATACTTTACACGCAATTTCCAAGCGAAGTGCAAATTGTGCCGACCCTGAATTGGTTGTAAATATGCAGCTTTACGCTTTTGCCATTACAACACTGTTAAACAAATGTTGTTGAGCCAATGAACCAAATATATAACTGAAATGCCTGCTCAAGTAACAAAAATCTTTCATAAACGGCCTTCAATGTGAGAATAGTACAGCTTAATTGAAGGGGGGGGGGAATTTGTCTTTGTTTATTATAATTTTAAAGTGTTTTCGCAGTGTGATATAAAAAAGAATCACTATATTTTTAAGTAAATCAATACATTTTCGTCGTTTCATTTAATTAAAATATTTGAGCACTGCATTTTAGAGGCCATGTCGAATTATAATTAACGTATATTGCAAATTATGTTTAATAATTTAGTGGATTCTAAAACCTGTATAAATAGAGGCAAATAATTATATTTCTGTTTATTTAAATGAGAACTAAAAAAAATAATACAAAAGCGAGATAGTTTGTATTGTTAATAAGGCATTTGGTAATTTATAATAAAATAATAAAAAATTATGTACGACAATTCAGTAATTACAAGTATTTGAGCAAAATCAATGCAGAAATATGTTCTTACCAATAAATCGAGAATTAACCTACAAATAAAAAATCTGGCGTGAAACAACACACAACTTTCTCTTATGCACATAGATATGCCAATAGTGTCTACAAATGATTAGATTATTGTCTACGTTTATTTTGGAAACAATAATTGTAACGGTCATCCATCCAAGTTACTGGACAGGCGAAAGTCTGCTTAACTCCGGAAAATTTCTCTGATAAATTACTTCAACGCATTTTTTCAGAAAAACTGTTAAGTTCACGTAAAGGGGCATTGAATACATGATAACTGTAGCACATTTAAAAAAAAAGTTATAGTTGTTTTCGAGAAAATCCCAAAAAAACTTAAAAATCGCAGGAATAAAGTGGCACTTCCGGTCATTCGATTTTACCTAAATTCTTGACATGTCATGCGCAAAAGATAAAAAACTTAAACATACAATTTGGTTCATATATCATATTTAGTTTTTGAGATATGCTGTTCACAATTAATAAACTAAGTATTTCCGGTTACTCAACTTTCGAAGATTTATTAGAAATACAACTTGATTCATGTAAAACGGAATGAAGTAACCAAGGAATTTACTAAGTTTTAAAAAAATCGTTATAGTGGATTTCAAGAAAACCGCGAAAAACGAAAATTCGGAAAATGTCTAAAAGTGAGAGAAATAAAGTGGAACTTCTGGTTATTCGATTTTAACCAAATTCTTCATTTGGCATACCAATGTAGTTACGGCCACAAATACAAATGTTCATTCTACTAGAACTTTTAGTTTCATAGTTATTTTATTTTAAGTTATCGGTACAGGTACTTCCGGTTACTCAATTTACGGAAAAGTTTTTGAGAAACGGCCTAAACTATATCAAAGGTCATCAAATGGGTAAAAAATTAAATAAGTTTTAAAAATATCGTTAGAGCCGATTTTGAGAAAATCCCGAAAAACCGAAAATTCGGAAAATATCTAAAAATAACAGAAATAAAGTTGTACTTCCAGTTATTCGATTCTAACAAAATTCTTGATTTATCATACGAAGGTAGTTAGCAACTCATATACAAATTTTCATTTACTTAAGACTATCAGTTTCATAGTAATTTTAGTCATAGTTAATGGTAAGACTACTTCCGGTCACTCGTTTTACGGACATTTTTTTGAGAAATTGTTTTAATTATATGAAAGGGCATTGTATAAGTAAGAAATGTAATACATTTAAAAAAAATCTTTTTAGCCAATTTCGAGAAAATCGCCAAAAACCAAAAAACAACAAGAGTAACGTAGCACTTTCGGTTATTGGATTTTAGTGAAATTGTTGCAGTCGTGTGCAAGGATGGATGCTAACTCAAATATAAGATATCGTTTATTTATGACTTTCAGTTTACGAGATATTTTGTTCACACGCACACACGCATGCACGCACGCACGCACGCACGCACGCACGCCCGCACGCACGCACGCACGCACGCACGCACGCACGCACGCACGCACGCACGCACGCAAGCACGTATGCACGCACGCACGCACGCACGCACGCACCCACGCACGCACGCACGCATGCACGCACGCACGCACGCAAGCACGCACGCACGCACACACACACACAAACCAATTTTTAAAAACATGTTTGTCGGACTCAGGGGCCGCAAAACGTGTATTTCCACTAAAATTTCGACATCGAAAATTTTGGACGAAAACAATATTTTCGCTATACTATATTTCATATAGGTAAGAGAAAGTAAAAATATTTCTGATTTCCACTGAAGCGGCTTAATACCTATGCATTATAATTCATTCAAGCAGTTTACCTGAAAGACGAAACAAACTGTCAATACTGTAATATGCAGTGAATACTTCACTTCAGGAGATTATTTCGAACACAATAAGAACATTTTTTAATTTATTGCTGCAGTAGAATGCAAGATTTTAAAATTTTTAATTTGGTTTCCCATTTTTTATGAATGTATGATTTCTATATGATTGTATATAAAATCTTTGAGTTCAAATGTAAGATATTTCCGACTGTACTATTAAAATAAATTCCGGATGTAAGTTTTTTTTCATAATATTAATGTGTAAGACAAGAATAACAACCCAGCCAATATTGGCTGTACTACTTCAACAATATTGACAGGTTTCCTATACTTGCAGTGCGGTTTCTTGTTATTGTTTCAGTTAACTGGGGATGCATTCGGAATTAAGATCAGAATCTGGAGTAGAGTAACCACGGCCACGTGACGGAGTATGTTGCACTCTCAAGCGTACCCAAACGTGAACGAGTACTGAAACTTGATGACTTTATAACCATATTTTAAATTTTTTCGGTAGGTTTTTTATTATTAATAACATGAGCTTAAAAGTAGTGGGAGGGATTGGCTTTTCAGATTTGGGAGATGTTAGATTATAACGTGTACACGCGTTCGTTTGTAATATTTTCTTTAATTGGTCATAAACTAGTTTGTTTAATTACTTCTAATCAAAATATAATATATTGAATGAATATTTTTAAAATAATTTATAACATAGTATTTCTAAGTCAATTTAATATAAACGATTTTATTTGATTTCAGTATAATATTTAGAGTTAAAATTCAAACAAAACTACAAAATTTGCCTGGATACACAAATAGATTTAATGAAGTTTGATTTGAGTCCGTCTCTGTAGTTTGCAAATCAGCAAAGGGTCTGGAGAGTTTGCTCTGAACTCTCAATAAGCGAATGTCTGGCATTGATCTCCAAAATATCTAACTATTATGTATTTCCTTTTTCTATAATTCCGGGTGCTGGGATATTTGAATCAGGCTGATTCTTTTATTCAAAATTCTCTTTCGGCAATTACGGACCAAATTTATTTCTGGTAATTATTGTTTTTAAGGATCAGCAGTTCTAAAGGGTTAGGGTGTGGTAGTGTAAACGGCCGCATTGGGTTGCGTATTTGCGTGTGTTTTAAATGTTATGGATTGGTGAGTTAAATTAAAAATAATTTACTACGCAACAAGCTGCAAATATTGAGATAGCTTTACATGTTACTAAATATTATCGAAGGTCGCCGAGTGTTTAAACTTACATCTGTCTTCGTGATTTAGATCGAATTATTGCAACAAAGATCTGTTGATTCAATCTCTACGTTACTAAGCTTAACCACAAATCCTGTAAATGTTATATTTTTCAGTGCCGTCCCTGCAGCAATAGTCCATGTGTCCATTACCAAATTTATAAGTAGGACCTATCTTTAGCCATTGTCAAAATTGGAATCACTTTTCCAAATTGGTTTTTAACTTTATCTTTAAAATTACTTTTCGGCTTAACTTAAATTTATTAAATGAAAAATTATCTAATCAAACCACTGTGCTACCGTTGTTCGTTATTATTGAATTATTTAAAATTCTTAATCTTACTTAAGTCCGCTTCATCACCTTAAGTAATTTAAATTGAATTAAAGTCTGTGCTCAGGTCACACCAGATATAATTCACCGCAAAGGATCCACTTCCTGTAACAGGGCTCTTTGCCAGTGAATTATTTTACTAACTTATTTTGACTTTTCAACTCGCTAATCTAGATTCGCTAGCCATCTCGTGATGTCCGTACTACTGGTATTGAACTAATCGAAGACTCTATCTGTGCCAACTGAAGTCCAACTTCCATAGTATATCTTGGTAATAATTAAATTCAATTATTTAAAATTCGGATATTAAGATGGCTTAACTTAAATTCTGTGATACTCCTTATTTAGTTGGATTAAGTGATACATTTGATTGAGTTATTTTATTTATCTAGTAATGCATAGCTTTTTAAACAATTTAGAAATTAACAACTGTTAAGAATAGTCAATTTATCAGATGTACTGCTTATCTGCTCATTATTTAGTTTTCATCTATTAAGTACTTGGCCCTTAGCACACATCCGAGAAGTTGGCTAGCAACATCTTGGGTCACCTTCTGAGTTATAAATTCTTTGAGCTACCGGATTTTTTAGCCTTCCAAGCTAACTTCCGTCTTTATGCGAACTGGTTGCAAGATAAAAAGGAAACAGACGAAGTTAAGTCAGTAAAGAGTCTGCAAACAAGCAATTGTTAATTATGCGGAAAACATTGTACCTAGGATAGGAAATAATCAATCCAAGCTTCTTTTTATGAATGAATTGAACTACATTTGAAGATTTATTAGCGTAAATATTCGCCACTACTGAGCAACCTACATAATCGATATCTAAATAGATATTCTGCAATAACGAGTACATATGTCGAAACTTTACTTTTAGTGCAGATCAAAATAAAACAGGTACAGATACATAAGCAAAGTTTGAAAACAATATTATAATTACAAGATCCGTAATAAAAATAAATTACATATTCTTAACTCATTTTTAGCGCGGATTTAAAAAATTTAAATATTCCGCAAAAATGGCCGTTTGAGCTTTGTTACTCTATAAATATGTTGGAGTACTTCGAGTATGCTTTGAGTACACTGCTGTGTTAATATGAAATGTAAACGAGCATGCACCAAACGAATAAATAAACGTAAACGAGCATTTAGAAGACGCTCTGGGTACTTCGACTTCAATGCCAAACACAACCTGGGTTACGCATAGCAAGACTAGAGAAAATTTTAAAAGTGAAACTATCGTGAACGTTAAGTCTAAAATAATTACAATATTTATTATGTTACGTGTTGGACCTAAAAGTTGAAGTAGGCAATATAAAAAGATGCGGGTTACGTTTCACAGGTAAAAATAAGTCTGTAAATGATAAACTTATAGTTAATATAATGTAGATTAAAAATATACAGTTTTAGAAAGCATTCTTTAAGTAATAATAAAAATTAGTATAATAGTATGTGTGTGCGTGTGCGTGTGCGTGTGCGTGCGCGTGTGCGTGCGGGTGCGCTTGCGCGCGCGTGCGCGTGTGTGCGCTGTGGTGCTAAACGGTAATAGGCTTCCCAGTAATTTTACTAGTCCCTTCTCTTACTTAGTCTAAGGTTTTCAGCTACTAAAATATTTGACAATACTCCCGTTAACATAGGGTGCGTTCAAAACACACAACGGTTGTGTAACTGTTGAAGATGTGTATGTTAAACGAATTTGATTAGCAAGCGCATTCCCAACATGTTGTGTGAGCGGACGCCATTTATCTGACCGATTTTAAATACCCTCAATGAGCACAACGTGTTGTCACTGTACACCGATTGGTGCCATATATAAAAATTTATAGATTTTGTAAGGAAATGGCTGAATTGTATAATTTAGAATTTACGTATAACAACGCTTGTTACAGTATTACAGATACTGAAGAAATTCACACAATGTTGAAATATGGTGAATATTTATTTACAATAAAATTACAGTTATTTTAACAACTTACAGAGTGGTTAACCTATAGGGGAAAGGGTGTAGTAGTAGACGCAGTGATAAAGTAGACATTCTAAATAACTGCTAAAGTTTACTACCAAAAAACGTGAAAAAATCACTCAGATGGCTCTTACATAATTCTATTCATCTGTATAAAATTGTAACAAACACCAGTGTAATTAACATTTTAGAGGGATTATAGTATTTTGATAGTTGCAAGGTAAGTTTTTCTTAATTGCTTAAATTCTATTTTTACCTAACAAATGAAAATCACATACTTATCATAAAATGCCAAATACTTTATTAAAGTGTTAAGTCTTGATTTGTCATCAAGTTTCGAAACAAAATTAATGGTAGACTGAAAAATTTTGATTTAACCTTAAAACGGTAAAGTGAGGATAAAGTAAACAAAGCTGCAAGTGACGAAGTAGACAGGTGTCTACTTTATACCCGACAAGTTACTTTATTGATAAGCAAAATTTAATTTATGTTTTTTAAATTCTATACATAGAATGGCCCGAATATATAAAAGGAGAACCAATCGCCCAGTAATATCTGAAGAAAGCATGAAAATGGCAATTATGGAAGTTATCAAGGAAAAAAATAGTATTCGCTTAA
>JAHWXV010042780.1:0-10947 GCA_024586415.1 Phrixothrix hirtus
TATGTATAGATATATATATATATATATATATATATATATATATAGGAAAATTTTTAAAAAAATTTCAGAATACTAAAGTCTATAGGGTTAACCCGGCTAAAATATTTTCAGGATAGTGGCACTTCCCGTCATATTGGAGGCTGGTGTCAACTTGCTTTTTTAGATAGAACACTTTATAGATTTTTCTATTTTTGGATTTTAGATAAGATTGTAGACAAATTTCGTGTATCATGTCATATACCTAAGTCTAAGCGTCTTTGACATAATTTAGTTTTTATGTCAAAAATTACGTTTGCAGACCCTAAAAGAATAATCAATGTTTCCTATAAGAAAGACCTTATTATTTAATTTGGGTTGCATTATTTTTGAAAAAGACCTACTTTAATAGATTTTTATAGTATTTTGATAACTATTAATACAGGGTGTTCAAGAAACAAGATTAAAAATGATATAGAGAAAAATACCAAAAATCGATTTTTTCAAATAGAAACCTCAAAATTTTATAATTTGATCTTATTTAGCATTAAAAATAAGGGCAAGTTTATGTAAGGTTGCCTATTCCGAAAATTTTTAGTTTTCGTAATATTGCCAATCTAATATTTTTATATGGCGATTTTGCTGCGGATTTGACGTTCAGTTACACCCTTATTTGGCTGTCACATTTTGCTCTTGATTGGCTATGATGGCATTGAGAAATAGTCAAATGCTAAAGAAATGTTTGAAGCTGTCACTTATCACTTGAAAATTATTAATAATCATGCCGGGGCGCTTAAATTATACAAATGAAGATATTTAAACTTATTTATTATTTATGGAGAAAGTAATAAAGTTATATGAAGAACATGTGACGCATTTGTCGTTCGATATCCGCATAAACAGAAGTCATCACCATGTGCTGTTAAACAAATTATAGCAACTTTCAAGAAATTTGGATCCGTCAAGACAATAGTGCAGAAAGTAAACCTGTCGTTAATAATGAGAATATTGAAACCGCTATTTTGAGATGATTCGCCATATATCCAACAATGGAAGACCAGCTGCGTTAGAGTCAATGTTATCCAAATTAACAGTTCATAGAATATTACGCAAACATGAATTTTCGTCCATACGCATTTTCCATAGTCCAACATCTAAAAGAAACTGACTTTCGAAGACGAGTGACATTCTGTAAATTTATTATAACTTGGACGCAAGGAGACAATTTTGCTTTTGCACAAAATTATTTGGACAGATGAAGCTAAATCTACAAAAATTGTGCCTTTAATCGACACAATTCCCATTATTGGAGTGATTCAAATTTACATGTGTGTGGAGAGCAAAATTTTCGAGAATCCTCGTAATGTTTATCGTGCAATAAGAAATGATGGCGTCGTGATATTACATTTTTATCGAGATAATTTAACTGGTAAATTAGACATTTTTGAATCATTCTAGATGTAAAATGTACTTATTAATTTATAGGTGGAGGCTATTTGAACATTTTACATAACTTTCAAACCGACTATTTAGACAATTTGCCGCTTGCTGTTCATAGAAACCTATTTTACCAGCATGATGGCGCACCTCCACATGGTGGCTAGCTCATCATTAATTTCTTACAAAATGCTTTTGATCATTGATGGATAGCCAAAATGGTTCATTACTGTGGTAACCCCGCCCCCAGATCTATCAGTGTTCGATTTTTTATTTGGGGTACAATTAAATATCGAGTGTATAACAGTCTCATAATAACTATGGGATATTCCATGTAGCAAGTGAGAAATGAATTTACAAATTTAAGTCCCGAGTCAATAAGAAAAGCGACCCATAAATAAATGTTGCTCAGTGGCGAAAAATGTTGGAAAGTTCGAGGACTCCAGTTTAAAAGTTTACTGAAAACATAATTGTATCAAAATAAAGAGTTCTCTAATTTTATTGTTTTCCTTTCTGAATTAAACATGCACTGTTATTTTGAAGTATTGAAATTTTCTATAACTTGTTTAACAGCACATGGCGATGGCTTCTATTTTTGTAATGGAAAATGTGTCACATGTTCTTGATATAATTTTACCATATTCTCCATAAAAAATAAATAAGCTTAAATAATCTTCGTTTGTATAATTTAAGCGCCCCGGCACCATTTTTAATAATTTTCAAATGGTAAGTGCCAGCTTCCTACAATTCTTTAGCATTTGATTATTTTTCAATGCTGTCATAGCCAACCAAGAGCAAAATGCCATAGCCAAGTAAGAGTGTAACTGAACGTCAAATCCGTAGCAAAATCACCATATAAAAATATTAAATTGGCAAAATTTGGAAAACCAAAAATTTTTGAAATAGAGAATCTTATATAAACTTACCTTTGTTTTTAATGCTAAATAAGATCAAATTATAAAATTTTGGAGTTTGACGAAAAACTTAATTTCTGACAGTTTTCTGTATTTTATTTTCGATCTTATTTTTTGAACACCCTGTATTAATAGTTATGAAAATACTATAAAAAATCTATTAAAGTAGGTTCTTTTCAACAAGTGATCCAACCCAAATTAAATAATAAGGGCTTTCTTATAGGAAAAATTGATAATTCTTTTAGGGCCTGCAAATGTCATTTTGACATAGAAACTGAAGTATGTCAAAAACGTTTATACTTAGGTGTAGGATATGATACATGAAATCTACCTATAATCTTACGTAGCATCCAAAAATATAAAAATATATAGAGTGTTCTATTTAAAATAAGCAAGTCGATACCTACTTCCGGTATGAATGGAAGTACCACCATCCTGAAAATATCTTAGACGGATTGCCCTATCGATGTTAATATAAAGACAAATTTTTAAAATATTCCTGTCTATAGTTTTCTATATATAGACCGATGCGACTTCCGATGGGACGTTTTGTATATTGCTCCAATAAGTTAGTACCAAAAGATGTTGTACCCAAAAATACCATAGTAATAAAGGAAGTTTTAAATTGTCAAGGAACCTTTATAAATAACAAAAGCATTTACCTTATTTTGCCGTTTTTGACACATTCTATATGTTGCTAAGGTAAAGTGAAAAACAATAAAATTGTACTAAGTTTCATAATAACCAAAATTGACTATTTGGGATTGTTTTGCTGTGTGTAATAAGTAGATAACTATGGATTGAAAATGCGACATATGACTGAAATAGAGAGTTCTCGTGCAACTACCATGCTGCAAGAATGATGATCGTCAGGACCTGTTGCTAATAAATTGTGGGTATTAAAATCCTCTATATACTGTACAAATGCCGTGAGAATGCAACTATTAAGCAGATTGGTATATTATCAATTGTTCCCGTCAACAACATACTTTAGTGCAAGAGACACATAAATAATCGTCAAGCAGCTCTAAGCTAATGACGTGTGCGGCGGAACGATCATAAAAGGGTTAGTAAAAGTGGTTTAAGATTAAAAAAGTATTTCAGGTGCTTGGTTTGACCAGTGAGCGCAAACGTAATTAAGGTTTGCTCTAATCTGTACGAATTAGCGATTCTCTTCATATATGAGTTGCAACTTTATGGTGACGGAGGAATACCAGTCTAGATACATACAAAAGAAGGCCAAATTATAACCAAAGTATACAAAATACATCGTTTTGGAGGCGCTTTTGTCGCGATCTGAAATAGAAATAATCGACGATAGCACTAACTTAGAGATGTTATATTATGCTAAATTGTGTATAAAATTGTATACAAGATTGTAATGTTATAATTGATCAGAGGAAATAATAAACTACATTATAAATATGTATTGTTTTATTATGTCTAGCTAATTGTAACCTTGAAATTTTGTACAGAATTTTATAAAAAATTTAATATACAGCTCTTAACCATAATTCTTCATCGTTTAAACTGTAGGACCTACATCGAGACGTTCTGAAAGATCGTGTAGTGCCAGTTGCTTATTATATTATTCTAATACAAAACAATGCCAAATGTACTTCACAAATATCTTTAAAAGCTTTTCGAAATCAGCAATAAGACCTGATTTGACTACGATTAAGTATTTATGCGATCTGTTCGAGAGACCGTAACTGTACGAATTGTTCTTACAGCACTCGAAGACAAAATCGCTACAAGTGGAAAAAGTCCCAGGTTTAATCAACAACACATGATGATAAATAACAAACTTGGTACAACAAATTAATAACGCCACTGCTTCTAGGACACTAAGTCATATGGGATGAAGTCTGAAATCTTCTTTAGCAAATGCAAAAATAAACACTTACCGATAAGATTATGTCGTAAAAATAAAGCTAATCATTAATTATAATTAAAAGTAGTTGCTTTTTACTCTTTAATTATATGTACTACATAAACTTATTTTATCGCCTACTGCAACTTTGTTTAGTTAACTTAATATACGAGGGTGCTTTGAAAACTTCGCGAAATGAAAGGAAAAATGAGAAAATTAGTTATTGAAATATATTTTATTTTTCTACATAATCTCCTTTAAGTTGGATGCTATTCATCCAATGATGTTTCAAAGCCATTATGCCATCATGAAAGTGCGATTCTTCAAGTCCTGCAAAATAGTCTTCTACAGCTGCTTTTACTTCTCCGTCTGTGGAAAATCTTTGTCCCTCGATGAAAACTTTTAGTAGTGGGACTAGATGGAAGTCAGATAGATCCAAATAAGGCGTATAACGATATATTGCAACATAACGTACTTCAGTTCATTCAATTTTCCTATTGCTACCAGGTTTGTATGCGGACTCTCATTGTCTTGATGGAAAATGATCTATTTCATACGTAAGCCAGGAGTTATTCCATGAACTTTTTATTCAATTGCTCTAGAAGTTTAGCGTAATATTCACGGTATATTGTTTGGACCTTGGGAAGATAGTTAATTAGTAATATTCCATCGCATCCCAAAAGAATGACCCCATAACTCTTCCAGCCTTATTTGGTGGTGGAGAACCCCTATGTGTCCTTTGTTTTGATTGTTACTTGGTCTCAGGGGTAGAATAGTAGATCCAAATTTCATCTGTTGTAACAAATCGTCGGTAAAATCGGTTTTATTCGAGTTAAAATGGTCTAGACTCTCTTGCAAAATTCTCATTCTCTGAAGGTTTTGATCCATTGTCAATATTCCCGGCACCCATCTTGCGGAAAGCTCTTTCATGCCTAATTCGACAGATAGAATTTGAATCGTTCTTTCATCTGAGCTACCTATATCATTAGCAATTTCGGAGACGTTTAATCAATGATCCTGGATAACCTTATTGTGAACTTTTTCGACGATTTCAGGCGTTGTGGTAGTTTTTGGTCGTCCACTGCGCGGGTCACTATCTAGACTCTCATGACAATGTTCAAATTCTGTTCCCCACTTATACACAGTCATAAATGATGGAGCAAAGTGTTTTAAAATATCCTGCATACCTTTATGAATTGGGTATATTTTATTCGAACTAATGCTGCCATCTCTGCTTCATTTCGCGAAGTTTTCAGAGCATCCTCATACTTAAAATAAACAATATAATACTACCTATTTTATTTAAATAAAATAATGCAATAAGCACAATAAATTAATATATTAACATAATGTATAAGTTTTTATACCACATTACCACATAAAAACAAAAATAGGCTTTTTAGAATAGTTACCAATTCAAAAAAAATAAATAGTGAATTTTTGGCCAACGCATAGATTAATCAATTATTTTTACGTTAAAATGTAATCATAACAATACGTGATGAAGGTGTAGCAAGAAAAATTCGATGAATCCTGGTATAAACTGTAAATTGCCCTGCGCTGTCTTTCCAAAAATTATTCTTAGGAGCTAACAACTATTTACTCAGCACCATAAATGTTTTAAATTATTAATACAATAATTAATAATGATCGCTTAGTATTAGCATTGAAACAACAATTTTTTATTGATAAATTTACAGATGTGAGCAAGAATCGTAGAGTCGATAATATGAATCCTACAAAATGCTTTAAACCATGTATATAGTTGAATTTTTCGATAAGAGAGTTCTCAAGATTAGTTAGAATTGAGGAAAGTTGACAATTTGAACGAAACAACGAAGATCCTTGCAAAACACGTACGAGATTATATAATACTTTTTGTACTTCCGGGACTATTCAGTTGTTCCTATGACTAAAGCAACACTTTTAATCTGAAGAGATTAAAATTTTACTTTAGTACAAAGCACGATAATAGTATATTATGCAATAAGTGAAAGAAGTTGCATTTTAACTGCGTGCATGCATTTAAAATTCCTTCTTCCGCGCGTTTCATGTAGTATTTTTTCTAAGAAATTTAGAAATAAATTGAAAATAGAACTTCATTGTGTAAACAGCGCGCCACATATGAATTACACATTGACAATTCAATTATATTTTAAGGTAACACGTTAATTTTTATATAGAAAGAGCACGCTATTTTGTAAAGTGTGTATTTACAACAATTGATAGTAATCAATTTCAACCACACTAGCTATTGAAATGAAATTTCAACAACTACAATCGATGTGTCAATGACATACTTCAATATAAACGAGTAGAATATAGTATATTATGCAAGAAGTGAAAGAAATTTTTATAGGTTTTTTACAAGCGAGATGGCGAAAAGATGTTCGAGCAGTGTGAATAAGAAAAAATAATACGGAGATAGATCAGGTGAATAAGGTACGTTGGCCAGTGGACCCACGCCGTTTTTGCCAAAATCTGGGTAACAGAGATGGCTGTGTGTATAGATGGAAAAGCTAGTCCTTTGTCTACCACAAATCGGGTTTTTTTTGATGAACGCTGTTGCGCAATCTTCTTAAAACCTCCAACTAAAAAGCTTGATTAACAGTCTGACCTGGTGGAATAAATTCTGAATGAACTACACATCTCACATCAAAAAATAAATGAGCGTTGTCTAGATGTTTGATTTCACTTGACCAAATTTTTGTGGACGTGGGGACAATGGCGTCTTCCATTGGCTTGACTGTTGCTTTGTTTCTGAGTCGTAACTTTAGCAGCATGACTCATTACCAGTAATTACCTTCGACAGGAAATCTGGATCAGTTTCGAGCTGCTCTTTCAAAGCACGACATATTTCAACTCGGAGTTCTTTTTGATGGTCAGTCAGAAACCGCGTACAAATTTAGCAGCGACCCTTTTCATTTCCATATCATCAGTTAAAATTCGCTGAAACGAGCTCCAAGATATTCCACTTATCTTCGACAATTCCTCAATGGCCTACCGTCGCTCTTTGTGAACAAGTTCATGAATTTTCTCAACATTTTCGAGCAGTTAATGAGCGTCCAGAACAAGGTTTGTCATCAATCGACATGTAACCATTTTTAAACAGACAAAACCACTTGTACACTTGAGTTTTTCCCATAGCTTCATCTTTGTAAACTGTTTTTAACATCAAATCCGTTTTAGCGGAGTTTTTACCAAACTTTCACAGCCGTGTATTGTTCACTTAAACTTGCCATCACAAAAACGAAGAGAGAACAAAACAGCACCAGCGAAAAAAATCACTGCAGGTAAATAGAATAAGCCAGGCCAACAACACGGTCGCTACTGAACTGAGTTGCGCTATACACGCCTAGCGGCAAAAACCCGTACTACGCAAGCCTCGCTTACGGCAGAGCTATTCCCGTTCCTTTTGGGCACCCCTCGTATAATGGGTTTTCTCAAACGAAAAACTTAATATAACTCAAAGTTTAACATTCAGTTTTGCTGGTAATCATGATACAATCCAATTTCATGACAAGACGAACGAGAATGAGTAAACGTCCTAAAATTTCACTAATGTTATTAGAATTTGCTCAGATTCTGCTTCAATGGTGAGAAGATATCCCATAATAAACGTTTAGCCAGCAAATACGATCCAAGCCTTGTATATGCAAAGAAGAGCGGACACATACATTATTAAAACAAAGAAAGTTGCTCCAACAACTTTTGCTTTGTACATGGTTTTCCGTTTAGATAATTTAAATGTTGCGAGTTCCTTTGTTTTATGTTATAAAAACCCGTCTTTGTTAAATAAAGATCTCTTTTATTTAAATGATAATGTTGTAATGTTCCATCTACCGTGCAAGAATGATTGGCTACTCAATCTACCGTGCCCTAATTTATTATAGCAGCATATAATCTACGTCATTTGCTTGCACTAGAAATTTTCCAGATATTCAATAGACAATGCAATTGACAAAAAACATTAATTATTGTCTTTGATAGAGGAAAATAGCTTGGACGTTTGAAACAATTTTATGTTTCAACACAATCTCTTTAAATAGTAATACGTTTAGTATATCGATAACAAACTCTTTAGATGATTTTGAAAAACTTCTTTGCTTTGCCCTGCCAGACAATCTCTTACAGTAGTGAATGGACTTTCATAAATGCTTCTTCAGTTTAAGCAACAAATAATAATCCCTAGGAGGCCGATGAAGAATTTTCAAACCAGTGTTGTGAATGACAGTCATTACAACGCAAATATTGCGCGTTTGAATTTTATCCTGGTGGAACAAAACGCTTTAGTTGTTTTTCATTGCTACATGAACCCGCACAATATTAGCATGTGACTATGTACCTAAGTTTTAAATAAACAATGGAATTCGATGAGTCCTTAAACATCATTCCATACATTGACTAAAGTGTTGAATTCAGGTTCCATTTACCGACACATACTTTCCAAAAACGTTTTCTGTTCTAAATTATCGCCAAACTGTTCTCACTGGTATTTTATCTGTAGCGCTTGTCATCAAGTCGCTAACATCTTAGGTACCCTATGAGCAGATACTTTTTAAAGACCCAATTGCAGATACAATTTTTTTTCAATCGAAAAACAACACGTTTTCGCTTTTCATTTTACTACAATCCTTCGATAACTGAGTACATTATGAACTAAATCAACATTTTCTTTGATGCCGAATGTTTGAGGTGCTCCGGCACTTAGTGCTTGTTCATAAGACTCTCTTCCGGGACCAGTTTTTAATTACTTTATATAAGAGGAAGATTCACTTAATACATCACCCATATCATTATGAACTTCTTTTGTTGACAAATCCTTTATGCAGAGATAAATAGCCGGAACTGTTAAAAATAAGCAAAAGTATAATAGGAGATATTATTAAAAGGTATATCATAAAGATCAAATTGAATTATTACCGCAAAAGGACCTTTCAAAGAAATCAAATAATTGAGAACAACATAAAACTCTCAAAAACATACAAGGGAATGCTAAGGAAACTGACATAAAATTAACTGCAGAATTACTTGAAGAAGCCTGTAAAAAAGAGCATCTAGACATAGTACGCAATGAGATAGAAAATAATGGTTATAATGGGAGAGCATCACGAAGAAAACCCTACGGAAACGAAACAAGTCGTAAGAAATGATTGAGGTCTGGTAAAGAATACACAGAAAATGAAGAAACGTGGTGGAATAATATTATAGTTATAAATAAGAGCAAATTCAATCTGTTCAGATCTCAAGGACGTAGAACAATATAAATTTGCTCTATCCGCAAATATAACATTATTCTACTAGGTTTCTTCTTTTTTATATATTCTTTAGCAAAATTCAATTGCTTCTTACCATTTATTTCATTTACGTACAGTTTTCTTCGCGCTGCCCTGCCATTGTGCATTGTATATGAATGAATTTTTTTTAAGTTCCTTCAAGTAATTCGGTACTCAATTTTATGGCACCTTCCTTTGGATTTCCCTGTATTTGCTGAGAATTTTACGTTAATTTCGATTGTTTAATTTCTTTGGACGGTTCTTTATGGTATTAATTCAATTTGATCTTTATGAATATACCTCTTAATAATATCTCCTACTGTTCTTTTACTTATTTTTAACATTTCGGCCATTTGTCGATATGATTCTTGTCTTTTATAATGACGACACTATATCGACGTATTTTTACCTTTTCGACAAAGTCATAAGTTAAACTGAGTCTGAGCCATCCGTTAGACGTTATGTTTACAAGCAATAACATCCGATTACTTGAAACGCCTTCTTACGTTGTAACAGCTTTTTCCTTTTTGACATTTTGGGTATTTGGATACCATTTATTTAAGTTCAAGTCAACTAATCGCGTTATTTGAATTTACATTCACATTTTTGAATTAAATTCTACTTTGGCTAAACGTAAGTTTTTATTTCTTAGAGCCTTATAATTTTCGATGCGATTTGGGTTGCACAAGGTCACTCCCTATAAATTTTTTTCGCGAGCATCGTTATCTGTTTGGCCGCGCTTAAATGCGACATCTAGGCATTTTGTGTCGGTTCGTTGTGGAATACACACTCTTGTTATTCGCTCCGACTTATTTTTAATTGCTTTTCTATTTTTTACTGGATAAAACACCTACAACATTGGGTACATACGAACAATTGAGGGCATGGGTTTAGGGCCGCCGACGGCTTCTTGGTGAGCCCGATGTTATGTTTTGCCTTGGACGGCTTGTTGCCTCTCCACACCAGTAACACCCTTTGTTTTACCTCTGTGTTGGCCTAATGCGGCGACCATCGGTCTAGCGGAGGAATACATGTCCGCACAACGTGGTATAAGAAAATTATCCTTTTAAGGGTGGTATCTATTTCCCAAGAGCTTCCACATCCAGGTCCGTTTTCCTGCATTTTTATTCATTGGCATACGCCGAAGATGGCGAAATCTTGGCTGTATTTGTGACCTGAAAATTCTTGCTTCGCATCCTAAAATTTTCATTTTGTTTCTGACCGACTTGTATATTATTTTGTACTACTCTAAAATTTAATTTCATTATAACTATATATTTGCTAGCGATTTTGGACAAGAATTAATTATTCTGTAAAAGGAAAATTGTTTGAGAGTGCAGTAATTTGTGGAGCAATCATACAAAATGCGTTAATCCACTTTTATCACAAAATGAGTTAGGTATGGTTCTTTAGTCTTTGAGGTCAGTTAAATCCATTGGTGAACTCAAATTTGAGGAAAACGCATTATATC
>JAHWXV010042803.1:0-12531 GCA_024586415.1 Phrixothrix hirtus
TATATATATATATATATATATATATATATATATATATATATATACATACGTAGTTTAACACTTATACATGGAGAATATCCGAGAGTTATATAGAACATCTAATTTACTCGAACACAAGAATAAAAGCAAAACTTGGCAAATATGAAATGGGATCCTATAGATGAAAAATAAATTGGTGAGGTTGCCTCTTTCAACAAATAACTGTTACGTGACAGGTAGTTTTGAAAAGATACACGTATAATATACTTTGAATTATTGTGCTGACTATCTATATAATAACAATAATAATAATAATAATAATAACAGTTTAATGTCCAGCAGATTACATATCCACTTATAGGACAAGATACTAGCGTTTAGCTTAATTTGGATTTATAAATGATACAAATGTTTAAAAATTAATTTAATTTAGAAAAAAATGTAATTAACTAACAATAAATAATTAATAATAATTTATAAAAAAAATCAAGGAGGAAAAATAGATAAATCATTCAATAATTGTGCAATGTATTATACGCTAATTAACTAACAATAAGTATTTAATAATAATTTAAAAAAAATATCAAAAAGAAAATGTAAATAAACCAATCAATACCTGCCCAATACATTATACGCTAGTTCACTAAAGACAGTAGACATTTCAAAGAACAACACATTATGTAAACATCAACAGATATTCGTGTTATAATTGAAACACATAACATATATTGGTGATTCGGTATTTAAGTTTGTAGGAGCATATGTAGGAAGAAAAACACAGTTTTTTCGTGTTACAAGGTGAGGTACATGAAAATTTAGTAGGCCCAGCATTAGCTATGAATCAATTCTTCCATGAATTAAGTTAAATAAAAAAGTTGGACTGATCCGAATTCGTCCACTTTCTAAGGACATTAAATTGGTAGCAGTTAAAAGACATGAAAGGTCATAATTTACTTCAGGATAAGTTCCGTAAATCCTAAAAAATAAAAATTTCTTAAATTTTCTTTGTATTTTTTCTAAAATTAATTTATGAATTGGGTACCAAATAAGTGCTGTATATTCAAGTTTTGAGCGAACAAGAGAATATTATAGTTTCTTCAGAGTTGATTCTTTGAATGAGTTTCCGTTTCTTAAAATAATTCCCAACGTTCTTAAACAAGAGTGTGACATTAATTGAATATGTTCTGCAAAAGTAAGTTTTTAATCAAATATAATTCCTAGGTCGTTTTTGTAGTTGACACATTGTAAAAGTGTACCTACCAATTTATAATTAAAGACGATCGATTGGGTATTTCGTGTAAATGATAATATCTTGCATTTAGATATATTAAGTGTAAACTATTAATATGGCACCATTCTTCTACTTGTTTTAGTTGGTACTGCAAATATTGATAGTCGAGTATAGAATTAATTGAACTAAAAATTTTTAGATCATCAGTAAAAAGTAACATAGGGCCTTTTATGTAATATGTAATAATATTAATTAATAACAAAAAAGATAAAGGACCTAAGTTAGATCCTTAAAGTACAACGGATTTTGCATAAAAAGGTTTTAAAAGGAAATTGTATATAACAAACTGTTTTCGGTAGCAAATATGAAACACATATTGAGACTAATAGATTACTTAGTCTAAAACGATGTAATTTTTCAATAATAAGTTTATGATCAATACCATCGAATGCCTTTGCAAAGTCTGTACCTTGGCCATGCAAGTCCAGATGGGTTAAAACATATTGGGTAAAATATGCAAGGTTGGATGCAGTTGACCTATTTTCCACAAATCTGCGTTGAAAAGGTGATATACTTGGTTTCATGTGGGGATAGATTTTTGATTAAAGTACCATCTCAAGGACTTTTGCAAAATTCGGTGTTATGCTGATAGGTCTGTAATTTTCAATAAAAGATAGTTCACCACATTTTAGTACAGGGAAAATTTGCGCTATCGTAGGCTTCTGGAAAAATGGAAGTTCTTAAAGTAAGATTAAAAATAATAAGTAAAGGTTTTACAAAACCACACGCACAAACTTTAATAAAAAAGCTAGGTATTTGATCATAGCCTGACGTCATCTGGTTTTTTAGTTTCCCAATATATGATATTACTTCATGATCGTTTGTGTTGGCAAAAGTAATACATGAATTTTTGCTATTTTCTCCAGCGCAGTATTCGATTTTAAAAATTTGGAAGTTGTAAACGTGAGATTGAGATTATCATTCCGTTTTAAGATGAATATTAATAACAGTAGAGAAATGCTTTATAGTAATTTTCTATACAATATCATTATGAGATTTATTAAACAATTGTGAATTGTTTATTATTAAGATTGTTAATCAATTTCGTGTTACTATTTAAAATTGTTTTCTTGAAATAAGATTTATTATCAAAATGTCAGATATCAGTGATTATTGTCATATAAATGAACATAATTCTAACATAAAGGAATCAAGATTATGAGTTAACTTCAATAAGTAAACATTTGTTAGACAAAATAAAAAATATTTAAAAAAGCGAAATACGAAAAAGTTGTAAAAATGAAAAAGGGATTTACTGTAACTTCTAAATCTAGATAAAGACAAATGAAATTACAACGAACTAAATGGTTAAAGCATACAACAAATATAATCAGTTCGCCAACCAGGATATTTAGTAAAATCAAAAACGCTTTGTTGGGGATAGGGAAATCTTGAATCCGTGTTGTATACATTACAAAAATATAAGATATTGTTTGATCTATTGCAAGTAAATAGTAAATTTCAAAATCTTACAAAGATAGGATTCGATACGTCACTCAAAACCTCTAGATTAAAACATAAGAAACAAGTATCTCAAGTATCTGAAAATCGTTCAAATAGAGTAAAAAATGTCAATTATTCTACAGCATTCGCGAAACGTATTAGGCGCGGTAATATAATAAACTTAACACACAATAATATAAATAGGTTAATAGAGGATTGTTTCATTCTTTTTCAACGTGTCATGGTGAATATAGTTAGAAAGAGAAGAGTAATGCATGAAAAATGTCATGGTTTTAGGATAAATACTGAATTATCAGGTCAATTTGTAAAATAGTCTGTTATAATGGATGAAATTTTAAAAGAAATGTTTACTTTTACAAATAAAACCCGAGGTTGTTAGCTACCGATTTAGATAAAGAAACACTGAAGAAATAGTTCAAATTGTATGTCGGAGATTGTATACAACGTCCATATACATTTCAAGAAAGAGATAGTGGATGGTCGCTACCTTAGATTTCAGTATTACGTATTAATATAAATAAATGTACAGATAAAATATTCACACATCTCAACGGAGGAACATTTTAAATTTTCCTTGTGAGATTAAACTAAAAAACGCTTGTGCAAATATAAGAAGAAGAGATAATTGCTGTTTCGCTTAGGCTATAGTTTCAGCTCTCTTTCTAGCAACCACAAATTGTAATTCTGTTGCATCTTATCCTCACTATAAAACATATATAATGTTCAAGATATTACTTTCTCTGCAGGCGTGAATTCTACACAATTTAAATATTTTTTGAAAATAAATTTTACAATTTCACTTAATGTATACGATTTATCACGAAATAATAATCAATATAATGCCATACCTCTCTATATAACTCACACACGTAAGATTACCCAAAAAAATTAATTGTTAGTTACTGCGAAATATGTCAATGTTGAACAACAGAATACAAACTATAAATTCAGACAAGCAGGATGAGGAGGAAGTATCTTAAAGGCTTCAGGAAAAACTTACGAATAAAATAATTTACCATCAATTATAAGCTATCATTATTGTCACATAAAAAAATTGAAGTCGACTCGTGCGAAGACAAGAAACTAATGTACATGCAAAAATCTGTATTTGTAAACGATGTTTGTGTTACTACAATAATCAAGAATAACTTGATTTAAATACGTCAGACTATAATCGTTTAAATGTTAATTGCAGAATTATATTACCGAAAAGGCGATGAAAAAATTCAGTTTCGTAACTTTCAGGATAAATTGATTACGCTATTGATGATTTATGTGGATTTTGAATGTTTAGTTTAAAAAACTTCTCCTCTCTTAGAACACAATTCAAGTAAACTGAGGAAACTTGAAAGTCATGAAATTTGTAGTGCTGGATACAAATTTTATAATAAATATGAGCCTGAGATTTCTTATTATAAATTTGATCATGGCACAGGTGCTTCAGAATGGTTCACAGAGCAATTAATTAGAATTTCAAACGAAATAGCCCCCTATTTTGATCAAGTAAAACCAGTGTTTCAAAAGACAGAATTTTATTTAGGACCGGTTTGTCATATTTCTTCAACCTGAAGAAGAAAGAGTGAGAGATCATTGTGTTTTTACGGGTGAATATAGAGGTTCAGTACATAAGTCATGTAATATGAATTATAAAGTAAAAAGACTAATACCTGTAGTATTTCATAATTTACCAGGTTACGATAGTCACTCATTAATCTAAATTCTAGCTAAACATATTTCCGGCAATATATCTCTTGCTCTAAAACAAAGGAGAATTATATATGATTTACGAAATGCATGCAAAATGGTACAAATATTAAATTCAGATTTATTGATTCATTTCGGTTTTTAAATAGCAATTTAGAGAAACTAGCTTCCTATTTAACATATGACCAGTTTTCAACTTTAAGACATGAATTTGCTATATAATAATAATCAAATTCAATTACTTCTTCGCAAGGGTATTTATCCATATGATTATTTAGATAATTAGTGCAAACTTAATGAAACAACTTTGCCACCTAGAGACGGCTTTTATAGTATATTAAAACAGATTCACATATCCGAAAATTACTATCAACATGCATGTTGTGTATGGCAAGAGTTTAAAATAACAAATTCAACGGAATACTGTTTGCTTTATATGAAATATGATGTATAGATCTTAGTTACAATTTTTGAAAGTTTTAGATATATTTCTTATAGTTGTTACGGTTTAGATCCATCCTGTTATTTAACTATTCCGTCTTTTTCTTGGGATGCTGCTCTAAAGCATACAAAAGTTAAACTAGATCTATTAAATGATATTGACATGATATTACTTTTTGAAAAGGCAATTAGAGGTGGATTAGTGAATATGTAAAGAGATACAGTGAGCAAATAATTCTTATATGGAAGACTTTGATCCTGAAAAACCGAGTAAGTTTTTAGGTTACTTTGATATCAACAATATAATAATGTAATAAAGGGCGCCGAGGCGTGCTTTTATTTACGTCAAATTGGGCGTAGCAATTTCACAATACAAGCAGTTAACTGTATACGTTCAGGTATTTAGAAATTTGTTATAGTATATAGTTTACAATATTTGATTTTTTACAGGTGTGTTTGTGGTTGGTCAGGTGAACTTGTATTACAGAGTTCAGAAAAATTATCTGACCAGTGGTCTAATCTTATATGCAGAACGTTACAGCAATAACATGATGCTTCAAATTATCTAAACAATGAAAAGGAGGTATCCAGGTGAATTTCAGTGAACAACAATAAAACAAAATAACTAAATGATACATTCTAACCAAAAAAAATAAAGACTTCGGACTGTCTATAAACAAATTAGTTAGAAATTCATAATAAATAAACAAAATAAAATGTGATCTAAACAAATAATGATTGTCAGTAATAAAATAAAGTAAATGATCTGCTACAGATAAAAGAAATTGTTACAGTTGCACAAGAAATCAATCAGACGCGCACTACCCATCACTCCACCCACCCGCCGGAGAAATCTCTGGTGCACTGCCAACTCAAGCTGTATGAAGTCCTAGAGTGTTGGTAGGTCACAACAGAGCCTCACAACTTTTTCTCGGGCCTGATCGAACACCGGGCAGTGAAGCAGACTATGCTACGGATCGTCCACGATACGCAAGCAGTGTAGGCAGGTCGGTGTCGGAACACACCCCACCCGAAATAGGTGGGACTGGAAGTCGCCGTGTCCAGGCGCTAGCTGAGTGTGCTCGAATTCCGGGACGCACTGAGGACTTGGATGGATTTTCGAAAAGAGTCGGTAGGGGACTCTACATTCGGTGGAGGTTCCCATCTCGATTGCCATTCATCGTCTATGCGTGTCCGATAGAAGCAAAGTCGGCAATTCAGATGGACTCAGTTAAGAAACTAGTGTCACTGCCTCTTTTAACTTGCTTCCAGCAGATTTTAAAAGAAACTGTCAGATATATTGGCATGAAACCTGCCAATACGTCTGAAGCGTCCGCAGATACTGAGCAATAAACTCACGTAGCAAATATAGCCGTCATCGCCTGCATCGATCGCAGGTTTCGATTTATATTAAAATTTGCTAATTTGCCGCCACAGATTTCGGCGGCATACATAGTAATGGGACGAATGGCGGCCTTGAAGATGGCAGCAGCCGATATGGTGGTCTCCGTCCCCCAGGTAACTCTCATCTCCCTAATCAGAATGCAAATTATAGTTTTAGCACGTTCAGTCACCTGTCGGATGTGGTGCTCAAAGTTCAATTTTCTGTGTATTACTACACCAGGGTACCTGTAAATACTAACTATTTCAATGTTGTTAGCATTGATGGAGAATTTCAGGTCCCTATACTGAGAGCTACACCGGGATTTGTTGACCAGAAGTTTGGTCTTGGTGGCAGAGATCGTTAGTTCGAACCTAGAGGCCCGCCTCACTATAACGTCAAGAAACGCATATGCGGTATTCCAGAGCCCCTATCTGGAATCAGAGGCAACGACGAGGGCCAATTCATCTACATATGGAAGCAAACTTGCGCCCGCTGGAGGATCTTCGTTGATTAAGTCGTCCATGAGAATGTTCCAGAAGGTGTGGCCCAGAACGGAGCCCTGAGGGCAGCCCTTGGTTAATGTACTTCGAATGATGCCAGTGTTCATCTGGTAAGTTAAGACTCGGTTAGTAAGCTAACTTTTCACCAGGTTTACTATATCGTTAGGCGGGCCACGCCCTTGAAGCGGCTGCAGCAGCCAGATCCACCACAGGTTGTCAAAAGCTCCATGTAGGCCTATAGATATTGAGATAACATTCGATCCAGGGGACGCCATGTCCGCTAGGTAGCACTGGATGGCCTGAATTGTCGATTTGCCGCGGACAAACTCAAACTGCCTAGGGGGTGCAGGTGAGTAAGCTGCCTATAAAGTTTATTCTTAATTAAACGTTCAAAGACCTTTCCGAACTCATCTAATAGTGAGATAGGTCGGTAGCTCTTAGGGTTGCTGGGAGGGGCACAAATATCTTTTAACACCAAAACTAATTTCTCGGCCTCCCAGTTTCGCAGAAACTAACAAACACAGAAAAAAGCACATTATAGTTTATGCAGAAAAGTCTTAATATGTTGGTAGACGTTTCTGATCAAGCTGCCACGCAGTTTATCTGGGCCAGCAGACTTATTGTCACGGATTCAGTTGGCACCACTGGGGCGCCAGTAAATAAAGCCAGGGTGTCAAAGTCCTGCTACCATACACGCTGAATTGTGCTGTTTACGCTACTGTCATCAACGGGAAGCAAAGTGTCAAACGCATTCCGTACTGCATCCGGATGTGTAAAAACCGGCCCTTTAGCCATTTTATATATAGCCCCCCCATGGATTGACTGCCAGTTCCTTGTGTACAAAATTCTCGCATGATTTTTCCCTTGCTTTGTTTAGATCATGAAATAATTTCCGTTTGTAGTTGCGCATTCCTTCATACAATTGCTGTTTTAAGTTTGCAAACTAGTTTTTGTAGAATTTCGTTTTATGTTTTAAATACTCCCTTCTGGCAGTCTCTACTTCCTTTGTCCACCATTCAGGCCTGATTAAGTAGCGTGCCGGCGCGTAGCATGCTTGCGTGCATGCTCTGGGTCAAACCTCAAACAGCAGAATCGATAACTCAAGACCACGTGAACGAATAATATTTACGCTCAGGATCATTGTTTAATTTAATGAATTCACTGATAACTTCAGGCGTATTTCGTTTTTCCACTGAACAATAGGTCACAGATTCCCGCAGGTGTCTTAAAAACTCAGCACCACTAATTATAACACAAATTGTTATGTGGTCCAAGTTATGTGCATCCGCGATTAGGTCCTATTGAAACGTGAGATCAGGCGGAGCTCCGATTACCAGCGTCAGGTGAGTGATGCTGCGACTTTGCTCAGTTTCGAACGCATAAGGTTTGCCAAGGGCATTTAAAATTGCTAGGTCTGCATCGATTAGTAATTCCTCTAGCATTCTTCCGCGCCAGTTGGTTATCGAGTTGTGCCAAAGTGCAGAGCATGCATTGATATCTCCACAAACTAATAAAAAGTTATCATTCAGATTATCTAAGACCCGGCTAAAAAAGTTTAATTCGGCAGGCAGATCACTAAATTGTTTGTCTTACGGTCACTAAGATTAAAGTGGCAGTAACTACGAAGATTAAGTGGCTTATAAACATTTCCAAACTTCCCCATATAGGGCTCCTAAATACAAACTACATCAGCGATGTGCTCCAGGATATACTTATAAAATTCCAAAGTAAATGTGTGAGAATTTTTGAGATTAGCCGATAGCACACTATCATTCTATTGAACAAATCGTATTATTAGCTTCATCCTGGAGTCGACGCTGATACAAAGAACAATTTAAATCGGAAGTGTCACGTTTAGCTAGTTAATGTTTGGCACCTACACGTAAACAATATGCGCACCTGTGGAGATTTTTGTTGTCATGAGACAGGCAGTTCTTAAACTTGTTTTCGGTTCCGGTTCCGCACAGTTTTGCGGACTTGCAGTACTTGGACACGTGACCGAAGCGCTATCAGTTGTAACAGCGAGATACCCTAGCAGAGTCCTGGACTCTACACGAAGTCCAACCAAGGTTCATGCGCTCGACTGCCAGAATCGCCGATCGTCCACTTGGGTGCACCTCAAGTACTTAATTAGCCGTCGAGCCTCCGCTCCTCCTCACCAAGAACGCCACCCGAACCCCCCAACTACCTGGAGCAGAGGTAATCAACTTAGAAGCTTCTTCAACAAGATGTTCTTTAGTTACGTTTCCAGGTACATCATATATTATAACTTTGGGCTACGCTTTGGCCTGCACTGCGGTGGCGAGCTGGACTCTGACTAGCGCAGGATGGTTAACCTAATTATTCAAACAATCCTCCGTGGACTCGACAAGAATCGATTTGTTGACCAGTTTTATCATGCGTGACGGCTTAATACCAAGTTCGGCTGTAGTTAGTTGCGTCGTAAGTAATTTAAAGGTATCATACGTAGAATTAACCTTAATTTCATCCAGAAGTCTAACAATGGCTTTGAACCTATTTTGCGGCGCAGGAGGCGTAGAAGGAGCAGAAGTTGCACTCGCGAACTTAAGAGCGGCAGCAAACCTTGCTGTAGGTGGCGGGAATCGAAGGTAACTGTAGTTTTACACTTCCCTCGTAACTTTCTCTACATGTTCCACTTCCGGGGACGGTGTATGTTTGCTTGTGCCTAACTGCACCCGCTTTTTTTCCACCCCGCTTTTGCATTGATAATAAAATCTAAAATGCCCGTTATATCAACATATATTCTATCGATAATATTATGCAGAGCGACACCGCATGTTCTCGGCGTGTCCAGGGCAAGATTCATAAGTACGCGCGGATCCGATGACGAACGCTGCCGCTTCGTTCTCGGTGCACACGGTGGGATAAGGCCGGTCGTTAATCCCGTGTTAGACAGGCATATCTACGCCGCACAAGAATAGTGTGGGTAAGCGACAGCTATCTCACGGAACACTCGACCCTGGTTATTTGTGACAATGTAAAATATAAAACTTTCCAATAGAAAATAGTTATTAAATGTATTAATTTAACCTTTGGTTAAGAATGTCCCAAGTTTTGTAACTGTCGAGTTACTTTTTGAATTACGTTTAAGCAACCTTGTTATAGAAACATTACAGTGTGCGGTTATTCTCTGAATACTTGTGCATTACTATAGCACTGCCCACATTTCACCTTTTAGTTACGCTAAACGTTTATTCTTAGAAGTTACTTTATAGTAAATTTTACATAAACTTGTATTAATATCATTGTAACTACATGGTTAACAAATATTTCCAATAACGCATAAATAGTATAATAGTGTATACACGTGGATAAATAATTGTACATCAATAGTAGTATTGCAGTAACCATTTAGTAATTAGGTAGCTGCGTTTCGTGGCTATATATCAGGCGCTTTCCAATGAATATTTTTATTGCTCATCCAATTCTTTTTATAAATATAGTTAATTGAAAAATGTTTAAATAAAAGCAAATAATTTTACTGATACATTCATTATGGAAAACATTGTCAGTATTTAGATTAAAAACAAACAACCTAAAATATAAATAAGTACCAGGTTTTGTGACTGATGGTGTACTTTTATATCCACCCTTGTCATAAACGTAATTTTGTAAAACATAAGTACTTATGTATATATTCAATAAAAATGTCGATCTCATCATACGCGATATATAAGAAAAAATAACAGCTTTTTAAATATTATACAAGTTTCCTTTGTAGAATTTTCTGCAAATCATATAAAAATAAAACTGTTACATTACCCAACAAAAAAATCTCGCATGAAACAACACGCGACTTTCTCTTACGCACATAGATATGCCAATAGTGTCCACAAATGATTAGATTATTGCCAAGGTTTATTTTGGAAACGATAATTTTAACGGTCGCCCATTCAAGTTACTGGACAGGCGAAGGGCTGCTTAACTCCAGAAATTTTCTCTGATAACTATCTTCAACGCATTTTTTCAGCAAAACCGTTAAGTTCACGTAAAGGGACATTAAATACATAATAACCGTAGCATATTTAGAAATAAAGGTTATAGCTGTTTTCGAGAAAATCGCAGAAAAACTTAAAAATCGCAAAAATAAAGTGGCACTTCCAGTCATTCGATTTTAACTAAATTCTTAACGTCTCATGTGCAGAAGATAAAAAACTTAAATGTACAATTTCATTTATATATCATATTTAGTTTTTGAGACATGCTGTTCGCAATTAATACACCAAGTACTTCCGGATACTCGATTTTAGAAAATTTGTTAGAGGTACTAAGTTTTAAAAAATCATTGAAGCCGATTTCCAGAACACCGCGAGAAACGAAAATTCGGAAAATATTTAAAAATGACAGAAAAAAGATGGAACTTCCGGTTATTCCACTTTAACCAAATTCTTGATTTGGCGTACCACGGCCACAAATATAAATTTTTATTCAGCCAGAACTTTTAGTTTCTTTTACTTTGAGTGAACGACGAAGCTACTTCCGGTTACTCAATTTACGGAAAAGTTTATGAGAAATGGCCTAAACTATATGAAAGGACATTAAATAGGTAATATATGCAATAAGCTTTAAAAGAGTCGTTACAGTGGATTTCGAGAAAATCGCTTAAAACGGAAAATATCTAAACATAACAGAAATAAAGTTGTACTTCCGGTTATTCATTTTAACGAAATTCTAGATTTAGCATATAAAGGTAGTTAGGATCTCATACACAAATTTTCATTTATCTATGGCTTTTAGTTTCACACAGACACACACGCACACACGCACCCGCGCACGCCCGCCCGCACGCAAGCACGCACGCACCCACGCACGCACGCACGCACGCACGCAATCACGCACGCATGCACGTGCATGTCCACCCACACACACAAATACACATATGCACACACGCACACACGCACACACGCACACAGGCAAACACGCACGCACGCATGAACGCATGCACGCACGCAATCACGCACGCAGGCACGCACGCACATATGCTCGCACGCACACACGCATGCACTCACGCATGCACGCACACATGCACGCACGCATGCACCCACACACACATACAGACAAACCAATTTTTAAAAAGATGATTTTCGGACCCAGGAGACGCGAAAACGTATATTTCAAATCAAATATCTACTTCGAAAATTTTGGACAAAAACAATACTTTCTCCATACTATATTTCGTTTAGGCAAGAGAAAGCAAAATTTAGTTAACAATTCGGAAATGCAGATATTTAAAATAATTAAAATAGATGTATTATACAAAGTTTTAATATTGGTGTAATGAATACCTATTCGCGACAGATCTGGACACATCTTTGACATATTCTAAGTTACAATGTTTAGTTAATTCTACTATATCTACAATTTTCTAATTTATGATCTCCAGTTTCAGAAAAACTACGTTTATTTGCGGAAAATTTTAAATTTAAGTTTAAAGAATGAAATTCTATTTGAAAAAACTTTCATTTTAGAAAAACAGAATAGAGTTAAATTAATTTCAGAAATGGAACTTAAATTTTGGAAGCGTAAATACAAATTCATAAAGAGTAATTAATTTTCATATAGCTAAACAAGAAAAGTTCAAATAATAATTAATGAAATATCATCAATGCATTTCAAAACAAATACGTAGTGTGTAATGCTATTTAGCAAAAAATATTAACTATTATCTTTTCCAAAACCATTCATATGCTTCAATTTTAATGTAGTAATACATATATATATATATATATATATATATATATATATAT
>JAHWXV010042805.1:0-10530 GCA_024586415.1 Phrixothrix hirtus
GAAAGAAAGAAAAACGCAAAAACAATTCCAGTCAAACCCAGTTCCAGTAAAAAAGGCAAGAAGTCGAAGAAGTCAAGAGAATCTAGCTCTAGTGATGAGTCTGAAGCCTACAATAGCGTTGTATCAGATCACAGCTGTGATGGTGTGGACAGCGACAACGAGGACTTTTATATAGTTTTTAAAGGCTATTACCATGATAAAAACGGTCCGAAAGTTGATTGGATATGTTGTATAAAGTGTAAAAAATGGTTGCATGAAACATGCACATCAGATCCCAGCAAATGCGATGATTGCGCAAAAAATTCTTAAAAATGCATTTTTTTCTTTATTTTGAACGTTCGTGTTGAGGTCAGATGGCATTGCACATGGAATAAGATGCCAAACTGCTGTGTTAAATTCAATACAAATCGAGTTGCTTAGCAATGGCATCTTACCCCTGTCATTTTTCATTAGCAGCATCTTCCCCCACTATATTGGGGTAAGATGCCAATATGAAATGTTACCGTTTCGAATTATAGTATTTTTATTTGAACTATTTGAGGTTATTTGCATACATATTATTGATGTTTAATGTTCAGTTTATAACCTTGTTCATTTTCAAATTTAAAAAATCATATCTAGATACTTTTGTTATTATTTAGAAAACCCTTAGGCGTCTTCCCCCGAATTACTTTACTAATTTCTCCTTTTCATCCAATTTCGTGTCCACAAACGGCGTTTTTTATACCGTTTATTCCATCCCAATAAAATTTTCCTCAGTTCTTGAATCAGTAAACTAGTAATAATAGTTATACCTGTACACACAATTGTACTTGGCGCCATTTCTATTCAATTTGATTCTTCAATTTTAATTTGAAACATATGAACGAAAAATTTGACCGAATTTAGTTGATCCACTAAAATTGATCAACTAAAATCGAAGCGTGAGAATGCGCCTTTACCTACTTGATACTAGTACGCTTTTGGTCAGTTTTTGAAGTCTGATATGTTGTAAATATTGGGCTGAGAGAAAATTAAGGGCAAGTATATCTTCAATTGCTAAATAGATGTACGTGAAGAATGACGTAAACCTATAAATAACCCTACAATTCTTTTTGAATCCTATAGAAATTTCAATATTCGTGTGAATCCAAAGTACGTAAAAGTAATGTTACCTAGCTACTTCATTGTGTAATGGAGCAAGTAAAAATAAAGATTTCCAGCTGGTTGTGTGCGAAATGACTAACTAAGAGTGACATATGATTTAAAATAACTAATGCATGTGGAAAAATGGAAGAGACATTCCATTAAAGCACTGTGAGGGATTTTAAGTTGATAAGACTTTTAAACATATACAAATGGGTACTGTTGTTGAAAGAGTTGTGTATAAAATAAATGAAACACCTTGCTGCTACTGAAAGATAGTCTTGAAGTTAACAGAATCATAAATGAATAACTTCTTGATTTACCCTAGGTCAGGTATCTGATGGGTACATTTTAATTTCAAGGATCGAACTCTCGGAGATAAATAAAGTCAGCAATATTCATTTTTAATGTCTCTACAGATAAGCATTACAATTCTTCATGTTGAGAAACTGGTAATAATTATAAACACAAGAATTTCAATATATGCCGCGCAGGTGCAGGTTTTTATTTACAAAGGTGAAGTCCAATTAAAGTAAATATACGCGTAGTTACTTAAAGGAAATTGGAATTTATTGAAATTCTTTGTTATAAGCGGCTCTAATCTCAAATCAAGTATATTAGCGATAATTACAAGTACCTAATGTAGGTTTCTCTTTCCTAATCTGTGTTCTTTATTTACTATTTTGGGTAGTCAATTTCACCAAACCAATTTTAACGCTGTAATTTACTTAATTGATTCAGATTGTAGAAAACCGGTTTATAAGTTTTTTTTTATTTCACCATTAAATCGGCTAATCGTAAATACCAAACAGTTATAATAGGATCAGGACTTTAAAAAATGTTGCATAGTCAAATATTATCTTAGAATTACACGCGTATAATTTTAAATTTAAGCTATATTGGATGCTAATCCTTATTTATACAAGATTGGTGAAGCTGCAGAGATAATTTAGATCATGCGTTAAGTAATTACTTAGTTGAATTTTGATTTATTATTATGTCGCCCCTTTATAATGACGCTCATAGATTTTGATTAAGCTCATCACGAAGGGGCTTAAACGCAGAGCACAGATTTATAACGTAGTGATAGAAGTAATTATTTATTTATACTTAATTATATTGCTTTGATTGTTTATTTGCAATGGCAACAAGAAGGGAAGTATGAAATATCTATACCGTTAATATTATTTCTGTATCCTGCTTAAGCAATTAATTTAATTTTTCCTTTTGTTGTTGCTCCTATTTCATGTATAATTCATGTAATGTGGTATTGGACAAAATTATTATAAATGTTTTTTAATTTCTGTATTGAATCTTACGCAATCAACAACTTTCATATTATTTATCGTTATGAATAGTATTGTATGACAGGACTAAACAGCGCTTCGCACTTTCAAAGGGTGATAAAATTAATAACATGGAACCTACAGTATTACACATTCAGCTAAGAAGAATATGTAAGTCAAAAGTATATAAAAATTAGCTTTTAGGTTAAGTTCTGATGCGCCAACGTTGGAAGTTGAAGTAAAATTGTTAAAAATCTGCCTGGTGATAATTGATAGATAACCCCGCAAAACTTCGGAGAGGAGCACATAAAACTCATTCAGCTACACCACTGGCAGTATAATTAATAACTAAATTTTCGGATTACAGAAACGTCGTAACTGAATATTGTAAATCAACCAAGCTTAAAACCGTCAACCATAAATAAAACAGTTTCATCAACTACAGTCGGTATAATGCAATCGCTTTATTTCAAAAAATGTACATGGAATAATATTTTAGATTAACCAAAATAAAAACAAAAGTAATTCAATCGTGGATCCTATGATATACAATTGAGTACTAATTTATTTAAAAATTATAAAATCTAAGAACACGAATGTTATTTGTAATAATAATTAAACAATAAGATTGATGAACAGACTAACTTATAATCCGGTGCAAATAAGACACTCCCATTCACCCGCCTTATTTATTTCACTATAGCAAATAAAATATATGTAAGATACAGACTCTTGTAAAATTTAGTGATAGTATTATAACATAGGATGTTTCCTGAAATTTAATATGGTAGCCAGTTTAATTTGGTTGCTAAGCTTATATGTAAATACCTTGCGGCACGAAATTAAATTAAACACTGATTTATAATAACGTGGTAAATTAAAGGTTAAATAAGCTACACCTTAATTTACAATGTTATGGCGAAACCTATATCGATGATTACCACAAATAAGCTTCTGCTGAGATATCATACATGCTCTTACAACCAAAGATAAAGCATCACTTATACCCTTGCCACAATTTTAATTTCAATCCGCGAGGGAAAACGCATCAAGGCACTAGATGGATTTGACAAACTGCCTACAAAAAACAAGGAAGCACGTTTTTAAAATTATTTCAATTGACCATAAATCAACCATTGTGAGCGTTCTAAACGTGTGTACGTATGTTGTACTTACGTATGTGACCTTATTTGCTGAAAACTGCGCACTATTCTATTTAATTTATAGTGATTGTTATTATTAACATATAATAATTAAAAACGTTTTAAGATATTTTAGGGATCCTTAGATCAATGAAAGATGAATACCTAGCGTTTTGAATCTTCTTTAAACGTTTATCCGAAAATGACATTTTATACAGGGACGTCTTTAAATAATTATAATCAAAGTAGCAAAACCTGGAAGTGCTTTTACAAATTCCCTTCTTGTTTAGAAAATTTTATTATTCCTACTATTAATCTAACAGTATAACTTCCAGTTTCCATTTTCTAATTATTAAGATATTTATGTTTGATAAAATTTATTTTACCTTCCTTCATGAAGTTTCCGCTACTTTGATTTGTATTGTAGATCATGAAATAATTATAATCCAAACAGCATCTTTGTATCACACATTTTTTATTAGTTTCAATTTATTTCTATAGCATAAATGTTTTCTTATCTATTTTTTATTGCTTTTCTCGTTCTACTCAGGTCAAATTTGTTCAGAAAAGTGATCGAAAGTTGATAAATTTTACATTGTTTTATTTAATATAGACTTGGTAATAAATTTAGTTTTTTTGACAAAAAAATCAAATCAGTCGTATACAGGATATCCCGTGGATAACCGGCCCTTAGTGAATACAAATCTTTAAAAAATTCTAATCTAGATCTAAAAAAATTTTTTGCTAAATCTGTCCTGATGTAATTAAAAATATAAATACCACTTTGCTTCTGTTTACAAAATAACTTATTTCATTCATGTATTTTTTCAAATTTATGGTCATCCGCTGTTAGAACAACAAAAAATAATTGAACGTATTCTTTTAGATCGCGTAAATTTGCTTTTTTTTGCAAAACCCTTATGAATTATAAATTATTTGTGAATTATTTATTTGACATAAGTTTTAGTTTTAAAACTAAATCCGGTTTGAGTCATATGAATTTGTATAAAAGATATGTGTTACTGCATACAAATTACGTCAAATTTGTGTGCAACTTATTTACTATTTTAATTTTGAACTATATTCACAAACTTTAAATTATACACAACTCCAATTGTTGCAAATAATAATAATACTAGAATATCTATCACAATGTAATTTACGTCTAAAAAGCCGGCGATTTAACCTTTCATTAAATAGCACAAAGATTGTTTATACATTTTTTGTAAAATTTAACATTGTGCTAAAACGGCTTGAAACACTTTACAGTATTTTTAAAAACGACAGTTATTTAAACACTTTGTTCCTTTTCAATAATACAAACGTACCGAAAATTGTATCAATTAAGTAAAATCTCTTTTTTATTTTAAAGAAACTGTAAAAGACACAATTAAACGACGACTAGGAATTTTAAGGAATAAATTGAAAACTTTTATTTTAAACTGCAATTATCGATTATATACATTTACGGCTATAAATTGTGACGATAAAACGGATGTCATGTGCTTTTATGCGTAAGAAGGTTGGCGAGGGGTATTCGTTTCAAAATTGAAGTAGGTGCAACAGCTTGGCCGTTTTAACCTGAGAAAGAACGTGTTAATAGCGTTGCTTTCATACGTAACAAATCGTGCCCTTTTACAGGCATTAAGTTGTAAAGTACATTCAAAACAGAAATCGCGTTGTAGTTTTTGCATTGCCTGCTCTAATACGATTTTTTTATGCAATCATAAAATTCATTTGAACATTGACTTACAGATAGTAAACTTTTATAAGCATCCAGATGTTTTATAAATAAACATCAGATAACTTTCATAGAATGTAAAGCTGGTGAAAGGCGTAAATATGTATGGCACAAATACTAATTTTTAAAATAAAATTATCAAAATTTTACATGGGCGTGGGGCGGGTTAAAAGCTATCCTTGGAGGTATCATCAAGATCGAAATCACCGTTAGATTTTATGCTCTAGATTTTCTATTTTTGTATCATTTTTTGCTTATTTTAATATTCGCTAAACAGAAGTCACTGACATACTTGTGATACCCAAACGTTTTTTTAATTTCGCTTCATTGGAATTACAGACGTCTATTTCTTTCTCTAAAATATTTTGAAAAACTTCAAACACAACTTCGAAGCTCGATAAGCCCATGGAGATTGCTGCCATACTGATAATAATTTCTATGAATTTGTACTTCGGAGTATACAAAGGCGTGCCCTCTCTATGCATCTTATTGGCAGTGTACAACTTTTCTCAGCTTAAAACAACCAAGCTGTATGTTTCTATTCGGTTAGAGATTGAAAAAGTTGTTCACAAAAAGAATAAAAGGGGAAAATTAAAACCATTAGATAATTTCTGGCTTTAGCTTTGTAAACACCACGGTACACTTGTGATATTACAAATTGTTGTATCAATGTTTTTTATTTTCAATGTGTTAGATTTCGCTTTTCGTCATTTTTTCATCATGCCAATTTTGTAATTCCAGATCACAGCTACCTAATCTAAGCTGCCTGATGAGAACTAACTGATTGACGGTTTGAGAAAGGGTTCCTGCTTTGACAGCGATTAGAACCTATGTTGGTATCGTCATTTAGCGGACTGTCAACTTACTTACCCATCTATCCAAGTGGACTAGCGATAAAATAAATATTCTACTGTTCATGAACGAAGTAATCGTAGGTTTTTCAGATTTTACTGAACTAATTTCGGATTGTGCTTTACGTTTTGAAAACTTCTTTAACTTTAATAGTGGATTAATGAGTAGTGGATTGTGAATCAAATATAATGTCAGATTACTTTAATACCAATGCTTGCTATCTATGAGAAACTAGATGATTTTGAAATGTGGACAGTAACACCAAAATTAAGGATATTATTCATTCATTATTATATTACAACATAAAATGCATTGCCCCTTAGGTATTTTAAATAGGTAGGAAGGGCATGAAAATAAAGTACGCTACTATAGTAACAATGTAGTAGTGTTCTTTCGTTCTGGAAACATTAATCAATGAGTAATGGCTGAACTACAAATATTTCGTCACCATTTTCATATTCCATTTTAGCAGGCGGCGCCGTCGTCGCTCCGGGCTGTAGCATTATCAGGTTGTGCCTAAACAACTACTAGCAATAAAGCGGCTACGATGAAGCCAATAAAATGTCCAAAGCGTTCCATAAGATCGCATGTTCCTGTCCTTGATGTATCGTGAAGCAGTTTGGAAAGAAATTTACGCACACTTGTTGTACAAGCACTAGCTGATTGTAACAAAGCGAACTGCATACCATTCTATGACAGCTTGTTTTGTTTGTTGGCAGGACCTATTTCCATTTCTGTGGTCAGGCGAATAGACAATATTATCGTCATTGATTTAATCTCAATCATCAAATTGCAATTCTTTATGTGATGTAAATTTTGCAATTATCTCTTTATTTATTTGAAGGAACTGAGCAAGCAATCATGGTCACGTGAGTGTGGCACACAGAGGTGTGCGAAACAGTCTTGTCACAGAAAACCATCATTTTGCGGTGGATCGCCAGCAGATTAGGTACCTAAGGACGGGGTAATAGGCCATATCTCGAATTTATCTATGTTATTAAAGAAATGTCTCCAAACCGCATAACATTCACAAAAGGGACATTCCTTGGATGGTGTTTTAACCGGATCGATCTGCTATTTTCCGAGGTCTATCTGAAATCATAGATATACTCAGTAACATAGAAACTGCAACACCAAGAAGGAGTAGGAATTTCTTAATTAAAGTTGGTAGATCTGTTGGGTTGACATTAAGCAATAATTGATAAACTTTTGAGATCAAGTGGTAATGTGATAACGTCACATTTGACAGTTGTTATAATTTTTTACTAACTTTCTCGGTCTGTGTTTTTCGTACGGTTTGTTATTCCTTTTAATTGCTAATTATTTGGTTTTTGTCCTTTTATTAACGTGTTTTGTTTGTTTGGTCATGCCTAGAGTACGGCAACGACGAAATTACCGTTAAATAAGCGAATTTGACAGAGGGGGAATTATTGGTTTGTGCGAAGCTGGTCTTTCATTTGGGGAAATTGCTAATCATGTACATCGAAATCGGTCTACTGTAATGCGAGTGTGTCGTGCATGGTTTGAAGATGGCCAGGAATATCGTAAAAGAGGAACTTAGACTTCAAGAAGAACGAACGGGCGTCAAGATCGTCGTTTAAGACAACTGGCATTTAAAGAAAGATTTTCCTCTACTCGGGCAGTTGGTGACCAATGGTTTGATGACTAAGGTCGCCTTGTAACTCTTAGAACAGTTTATCGCCGAATCGGATGTTTTGGGTGAACATCATATTGTCCAGAACTTGTGCTCCCTTTGACTGCAGAACATTGTCAGCAACGGTTACAATGGTGCAATGAATGACCTCATTGGAATCTTGAATGACGTCGTGTTGTTTTTAGTGACGAATCTAGATTTTGTTTAGAAATGCACGACGGTCGTATGAGAGTCAGAAGAAGGCGAGGTGAATGACAGAGTCTTCGATTTATAGTTGAGATGCACGTACACCGCACTGTGAGTATTATGGTTAGGAATGCGATTACTTATGCCAGCATGTCCCGCTTGGTGTTCATTCGAGGCAATATGACATCACAACCCTATATTACGGATGTAGTTGGAACACGTCTTCTGCCATGCTTACAAGAGCTCGAAAATCCATGTAGATCAGAGAGGCCTCACTATTCATCATTACCAATTATTACAAAATTTTGTTTAACTAATAAAGGTTTTCCTTTCAAATTTTGAGCATTTATTTCTATTACATAGTCAAATATTCCTACCAAATTTCATCTGGAAATTCCAACCCCTTCTTGGTGTTGCAATTCTATATGTCAGAATATATAGTCGATGTCATGAGACCTAAGGAAATTAATGGTCTTAAGGTCATTGCTACCATATTGCCTAACAGTGAAAACAGCTATACATAGCTTATAAGGCAGACTGGACGATTGTAGGGGGGGCATTTCACTGATATGATGTTTAAAAAATAACTGATTTGAAGTCGTATACTTAAATTGAAATGTATTTGCGATTATAATATGATGAAAAATAAATAATGCCTTTAAATTTGTCGTTATTTGCATTTAAGTTCATCGCATTACACTGACGTAACTATTCATTATTTAATATGTCCGGGGTAAATTTTAATTCAATCGTGATTATCAACTTTGGAAAAAATAAAAATTATGGAGCGAAACTGTTATGACCAAAACAAACTTCCTTTAGGGACACATAAAGAATATTCAATAAAAAGGGGTCAAAAATAATATTGATCAATAAAAGATGGCGATAATTTTATGCATCGTTATAAAAAATTCCTTGTTGGGTAATTTTTTAATAAACTTTCGCCCAATTGATTGGAGGAATTCATTTTTAATAACTAAAGGTGAGCTTAATGTCAATTTGGAAGCAAATTTGATTTACATATTGGATATAAATCATTTTATTTACTAATTAATTTTAAAGCATCAAAAAACAGTAATTTTAATTTACTACATACTATATAGACATTAATAATGTTGCTAATAAGTTCATGGCCTTTGGAAGTTAACTAAAAAGTACATAACTTTAATGATGTGTTTACTATAGGCTACAAAAATATTTTAATTAAATTAATTTTAATAGAATGATGAGATTAAATCCATAATATTTGGAAGTTTAGAAAATTCTTGATGTAAGATTTTCTCTGTATTATTGAATTTAGAATGATGAAATGGACTGTAAAACCAAACAAATTAAATTTTCCCTAAAAATTTGAATATAAACATTATTGAAATTCCTTTGACATAGTAATGGAATGTTATACATATTTTACATTGGCCAGCTTACTCGACTATAAAATGGCTTTTTGTACAATATTGCTCTAAAGGATTTACAGAATGTTTCAAAATTCTTATTTTCAAATCAATAGGTTGTTTTTAGATGTGCATCTAATTATAAAAACTAATTTTCGGCATCTAAATAGATTAAACTAATTTGATCGATTTTGTTGGAAACTGATTATGACGTTTGAATTTTTAATTAGGGTCTAAACTTGGTTTCGCTTCACTTCATTCTTCTATGATATATTAAAGTTTAGATAATATCTAAATTGGTGTACTGAATGTACGCGTATATTAATAAATATTCGACACTCAACTTTGGTACTTCTAAAGTTTTTACATGAAAACTCAGGTTTTATTTTGTTTTCAAAATCACGCCAGATTTTTGTACGGTTTTCTAATTTGCGACTAATTAATAATTTAAATGTAATTCCAAATGGTGAAAGTTAACTTACCAATCTGCTACTAACTGATTTTAATGAAGTAATGCACGCACCTGCAAAAACGTCATAATTAATGTCTGCACAAAATTACAAGCATATAATTAATAAACAAAGAAATAGAGATAAGCAATTACAAAAGTAGCTTAAAATGCTAATTTAAATATAAATTGAAAATAGTATGTGAAAAATTATATCGTTATTTATAATTGATTTAGTCTGCTTTTTAAAATCTTATATAGACATTTATAATAAATTATTATAATATGTTAAAGCATATCTTCCGATATCGATGCATTTATAATTTTTACAGTATACTAGGTATTCTAATTAATTTTTTTCGACTTTAGTCGTGTTCAAGATATTTATGCTGTATCGTGTCAATATATGAAGTGTAGTTCTAAGTACCGTTGATGTAACAGCAACTAAGACTTATATAGGTTGATGCAAATGAACTTCTATTCGATATACTTTATTTGTTTCTTCAATTGAAATAGTCTCCATACACTCTAATACATTTTTCTCGCATTGATGCAAATGCATCAATGCTTTTCACGTTGCAGTAGAGAACCGGGAAATGAGAAATTTATTGCACGCACTTGTCACATCCAAATACAATTCTACTTAAAAACTATCCAAATCTTAAACAGGATAATTTGCTGAAAAAAGATCAGAAGAATTTTTAA
>JAHWXV010042816.1:0-11902 GCA_024586415.1 Phrixothrix hirtus
GCACACGCACACGCACACGCACACGCACACGCACACGCACACGCACACGCACACGCACACGCACACGCACACGCACACGCACACGCACACGCTCACGCTCCCGCAAACGTACACTCGTACGCACACACACACGCATACGCACACGCACATTCATACGCACACCCGCACGCAAACACACACACGTACGCACGCGCATGCGTACACGCAAACGCACATGCACAAACGTACGCGCACGCGCACGTGCGCGCTCATTCACACCAACCGCGTATACACAAGCACATGCACACACACACACATGCACACGCACACACGTATACGCACACGCACCTGCATACGCACGTACACACGCACGTGCACACGCGTATGCGCACGCGCATGCGCTCCCACCAGCGCACGCGCTCACAGGCACACTAAACGCGCACGCACGCTCTCACGCACATGCACAGGCACATGCACACGCACACACACATCCCACGCACACGCACACGCACACGCACTCGCGTACACCCGCGCACACGCACACGCGCATGCACACGCACACGCGTACGCACACGCGCACGCGCACACGCACACACACACGCATACACGTGTGCACACGCACGCGCACACGCACACGCACACGCACACGCGCACGCACGCGCACATGCACACGCACAGGCGTACGTAGACATACACGTACGCGTACACGTGCACGCACACGCACGCGCTCTCGGAAACCCATACAAATTCACATTCCAAGTATGGGAACAACAACCATATGCTGTATGGTAACGAGGGCAATCGCAGCATATTTCGCAAGAAAGTACCTTAAGGAATGTTTCACTTGACTTTAAACTGAAACTGAATAGGGCCTGCAGAGGAAGCTCAATTTTAAGGATAGAGGAGATACACAACGCTTAACCGCATACTATGCACATTATTATTTAATCTAACGTAAACATAATGCTCATTATAAATAGTAGACCTTTGAATTATGCTCGTATTTTAAATGTAGTAATTTGTAAATTATATTAAATATAGAGTTATATACTTTTTGCGTTATTCTAAATTAGAAACTTGACTATTTTTCTTCCAATTTATATGTAATATCGTTTTTCGTTCTACACTAATAAATTATTTGATTGTTGCCTCTAAATCTGAATGTTCTTTCTTAATTATAATGAATTATTTTTATTCAAAAATTTCAATGCGAACCTTTTGTGACCTTTTTATATGCAGCTTAAAGTGTATCAATTGTTATTGGACATTTGTTTCCGTTAATATTGGCCACTTACGCACGCGGTTTCACCCGCAATATATTCTTCAATGTTTCGAAAAAATTTTGTCAGTTGTGAATTGGCGTAAGACATACACATTCTATAGTTCATAGTTAATAAAATATCCAATAGTCATTTTAAAGCAAAAAGAAAATCAATTTTTTCTTCTTTCGGTCAAAATTACACTTATTTTTTAAATATTCTAAACCTTAACTAGCTCACGTTTAGTTTTACCCAGATATTATTAAAATCAGACATCCTAATGTTATTCAAAAGTCAAAACTGTAAGTTTATTAAGAATTATTGATTCACCTCATAGTCGTATAAAGGTCTTGACCCAAAGGAACTATAAAATTTATGAATTCTATTTTGCAAAGTATTTTGTAAAAGGTACAGTGGTACCCTTAAATTATTGCTATGTCTAGATTACTGCATGAACAGAAAAAAACCATAAACTTACCCGTTGCCTACATCGTAAAAACATATCGACTTTTATCAACATAAAATGCTGAACATACAGAAAGGAACGCTATTAAATAAATACAACAATACTAGATTGGATTCAAGATGCCCATATATTTTGACCGAAACTTTTTAAACGCCGTTAAATTTAAGAATTCAGTTACAGCCCGAAATTCACACAAATCCTTTAAGTTTTATTATTATTATTTGATAAATTTCATTATATTTCTTAATTCAAATACAAAAATGTTTCGACGAAATATTCAATAATGAAATACAAGCTTTCCATTTTATTAAATTGTCATATACTTATGTATGCGATATCTGCCTTATTAAATTGTTAATCGTTCATGCTAAAAACGTGTTACTTGTTGTTATTACTAAGAAACACAAAATAGGAAATAACTAATATAAAGTTTAACACAAAAATTATTTATTAAAAATAATCTGGTGTGAGACAACACACGACTTTCTCTTACGTACATAGATATACAAATATGCAAATATTCACAAATAATTCAAATATTATTTACGTTTATTTTGGGAACGATAATTGTAACAGTCGCCCATCCAAGTTACTGGACACGTAAAACCCTACTTAACTCCAGAGATTTTCTCTGATAACTCGCTTCAACCTATTTTTTCAGAAAAACCTTTAAGTCAACGTAAAAGGCTGTCAAGCATATAATAACCGTAACAAGTTTTAAAAAAATTGTTAAAAATGTTTTCGAGAAAATCGCAAGAACAAAGTGGCACTTCCGGTCATTCGATTTTAATTAAATTCTTGGTGTCTCATGTACAGAATATATAAAATATAAATATAGCTTTCGATTTTCATATAATGATTACTTTTTGAGATACGTTGTTCACGACTAATACTCCAAATACTTCCGGTTACTCGATATACAGAAAATTTTCTGAGTAACCGCCTAGATTATGTGATAGAGTGTTAAATGCTTAAGAATACAATAATTTAAAAAAATTGTTAGAACAGATTTCGAGAAAATCTTGAAAAACGAAAAATTCTGAAAATATTTAAAAATGACAGAAATAAGGCAGTACTTCCGGTTATTCGATTTTAACTAAATTCTTGATTTAACACAGTAAGGTGGTGGTGACCCTAAATATAAATTTTCATTTAGCTGGAGTTTTTAGTTTCATACTTATTTTATTCAAACATAGTGGCGAAAGTACTTCCGGTTACTCGACAGACAGAAAATTTTATAAAAAACCGCTTAGATTATGTGAAAGGGCATTAAATTTATAAGAAATACCAAAATCAAAAGATGACAAAAGTAAATTGGCACTTCAAGTTTTCCGATTTTAGTGAAATTGTTGCGGTCGCGTGCCACAATGGATAGAAACTCAAATATAAAATTTTGTTCTTCTAAGACTTATGGATTTTGAGTTATCATGTTCACAGGTAGACACACACACACACACGCACGCACGCACGCACGTACGCGCGCACGAACGTACGCGCGCACGCGCGCACGCGCGCACACCGGCACAAGCGCACACGCGCACGCGCACGCGCACCACGCACGTTCACGCGCACGCGCACGCACACGCACACGCACACGCACCGCACAGGTACACGCAAATGCCCGCGCACACGCACACGCACACGCACACGCAAACGAACACGCACACGCACACGCGCGCGCACACACACACACAGACCAATTTTCAAAAGCATTATTGTCGTACTCAGGGGACCCGAAAACGTGTATTTCCACTAAAATTTCGACATCGAAAATTTTGTTCGAAAACAATACTTTCTCTTTTACCTATATTTCATATAATGTAAGAGAAAGTAAAAAGTTTCAAAGGAGATGCTTTTATCATAAGCATTCAGTTTTAGAAAATGAATCGTGCGTAGTTTGTTTTTTAATGAATATCGAATGAACGCATTATAGTAAACGTTTATTCGATTTAGACAATTTTATATATGTAATGTGGTCAACGTTTGAAATTTGCAAGCTAAAAGGTTTATCAATTTTCTATTAAGCCTTGGCGTTTGATAAATTTATTGGTTAACGTTACTAATCCTTCATAATGCAGGGTTCTGTATTAAATCGAAGACCTTTATAGAACTCAATTGCGTTTTATAATAACTTCATTACAAACCCAAAATAGACAAAAATATAAATAAAATTTGAAATGGAAAAATTAATGAATACGCAAAACTACACCAAATGCAAGTTTATAACTTTATAAATATTGAATGGAGTACTTTTTCGGGCAGTTTTCTATTTCATCAAGCGTAATGCTAGTTACCTATTTGACAGTGTTGAGCAGTTTATTGTGAATTGTTGAATTACGTAATTTTAAAAGATATTAGTGAACGCAATCAAACTATTTCTACACTATGCTATCCAAAATAAGCCTGAGCGAAATATTCTTTTTATCCCGACAATAAATTTACTATTCCGCTATGTTTTACCTGGAGGTAAATTTTTGTATTTCAGTTTCAATATTTATGTTAGTTTAACCTTCTTTTTTAAATTAAAATAGGAAATAAAGGCCAAAATTTTAAACGGTTCAAAAATTTAAGCAGGCTGTTGATTATTAATTAAATTTAGAAACTTAACCACCTAATGACAGCTAACCTCCCACCGCAAATTTATTATATAAACACACCTATTGACCTACATTTAATTACTAACTTTTTAACATTGTTGAAACTCACTCATAAACCATGTGACCTTCAAGATTTACTAATATATCCGATCATCACCTATAAATTGAATATAATCGTACAGCTGACACTGTAGATCTACATACAACTGTATATTCTGGGTATAGAGTATTAAGCATATACTCTCTAGTTAAGTTAGAATATACGCTCAGGAAGTTGCATAAGCGTTTCTTAAACTTACCATTTATAAAGCCACGATAGCGCACAATTCACCCAGCTCTTGAAATTACGTACCTAAATTTCTTTTTCTCAATACAGGGCACTTTTTACGTATGTAAAAGACATAATTCGAATGTGTATTCAATTTTAATGTGTAGCATTTTAGTTTTATTCACCTATAATATTATCAAATAATAGTAACAAGTTTCAGAAGCTCTTACCACGTTTCAACGTCTTAGTAACCCAAACGTAAAGTTCATTTATATATTTCAGTTTCAATAAATTATAATTTTACTGCATTTTTACTATAAAACTCTTTCCAATTATCTTCTTTCCCTAGGACTATGCTTCACGTTTTTTAAATCAATGAATTTATAGTGTTGCAAGAAATTTACCGTCATACGCAATAAAATAAGATCCCTACAATTGTAACTAAAATGTTTATCACCATTGTAAAAAAAATTGTATTGGAACAAAAATTAAAACATAAAATTTTTATAAGCTACTGAATTATAAACCTTACTGCACTTTAGAATATAAAAATCTGTAAACCCTTGAAATGTGTAGGTATATAAATAATTTATAATGTTATAGTAAACAAGGAGCACCATTCTGGATTTACCTTAATTTAGATTGTTAAACTTATGTGTATATGTGATTGCTTATGCAAACGGTTAAAACAGATTTCTATATGCAGCAGAATTAAAATATGTCTAAATTATATAATAAACATAGAAGACTTACAGGAATTTTGATATGCATATATATTTTTGGTTTGACTGTAGGTATTGTATGAATCAGAATACAACAACAGTGTTGTTACGCATTGCTTCGTTCTCCAGCCCTGTGCTATTGTATAGCATAATTTGAACACCCGATTTTCAATGTGCCATGAATAATAGAAATCGACATAGACTCAATAAATTTGAAAAATTTGATATAACATACTTTATCTCCTCGAAAACGATGATATGCCTAAAATTTTCGAATTACATTTATAAAATATTTCTATCAATTATCATGTATCCTCTATTTCTGTAAATAGGATAATAATTAGTACTGACTTGTTCACAATACATTGAGAGTTGTTGTAATTAGATTACAAATTAAGTAATATATCTTGTGCAGAATGTTCCCCAACTTTATCTTTAGCTTTCTTATTAACACAACGATTACTTGATACAGCTATTACGAAGATAATGATCATATTCATCATCAGAATATTTTTTCTGCTGAGATTCACAGTAAAAAATATCCCAAACAGACATTCAGAATATCCAAGCAAATTCTTCTCACTGTCACCAGCTTATCTAAAATCTCCTACGGATTTATTTGAAAATCTCGTCGCCTAAAAGCGAAAGCAATGATTTTATGCCAGCTTTAACTACCTAATAGAATCTACTAGAAACAAAACATTTATTTTCGGGTAACAATATCTACCCAATAGGCTCATGAAAATATAGTCTTTAATTCAGTTAAGGATTTCTTAAAGCTGTATCGTAATTTTTGAGATTAGCAGGGACTTATATATAAGTAAAATTTACCTCTCTGTAATTCTGAAAGCTTACGTACCAATTTTGATTCTGGAAGTATATATTAAGATGCCGCATTTTGCTGAATACATTCCGCACGGTATCCTGTAGAATTGCTGCAGACAAAATCGATGAGCGAAAGTCAAGGGTTCAAGCTGACCACATGTAGCAAATAGGGTTTGATGGGTAAAACCCTCTCAACATTTAAAATATTGCTTCCACCAAAAAGTAGAGAATGGCATAGACATGTTAAATTTTGTAAGTTGACTAAGAGATTAAAAGCTGTTGAATATAAATACAACACAAGCGACAAATTGCCTATTCAAACTCAATATTAATCTACTTAGAGTTAAATATTCAGAATAATTAATATAATTCATTAAATCAAATGTGGTGGTAATTAGGAATCACAAGTTGACCAACAAATACAATATAGCAATGAATTTTAATATCGATCAAAGGATTTACCCATCATCAATTTTTGTAAGAAGTTAATCTCTTGTGCCAGTAAAAATCACTCCGATTATGAACGATTGCAGCAGAAATTTCATTTATATGTTCAGAAAATGATGCTAAATAAATGCAGCCATGCACACTCGGTCCTAATAGTAATAGTAATCTTAGACTGGGGACAGCCAAATCATACTAGGCTTTACACTATTGATAAAAATAATGAATAAGTTTGAAAGTATTGGTAATCGACAACATTCAGTAGAAGTTAATTTAATTTCCTAAACTGGAACGTGATTTAAGGCTATAAGCGTTAGAAGAAAATTTCACAATTTAATACATTAATTTCGATTAATACAAATAATACACTAAGTATTAAATTAAAAATATTTGAAACTTACGAGAAAATAAAGCTATATGCAAATAGCACCACCTTATCAATATAAAGACATGAACCTATTTAATTTAAAATTACCTATCTTCAAAATTACTTGAAGAAATTTTATGAGAACAAAATTGATATAGTTATTCCCAAGCTGAGGGGAAAATGGCTGCTGTTTATAGTAGGTTGAAAATTGACTCTCTTAAAACACAATTTAAAGTACTTAAACTAATTGCCAATTTTAGATACAATTCTAAATAAGCATGTCGATACGGAGATTCTTCATAGACCCAGACAAATAAACAAGTTGTTGATAAAATAAGTCTACTAATTTTCCAATTACATATGATGAACTTTTGAATATTTTAAAATAGAAAAAAACCAACTGTACAACTTTTTATAATCACAAATTAGCAAATCGTTATTCATGAAAGTCTAACATTAAGGAATATTTAAAATAATTATTGCAATATTATGAACGATGGATTCATAGTTAGCATGATAATTTATGCTTCATAGGAAAATGAATATTAAAATGAATGCTAGTAAGTGATGTTTACATAAGAATAGTGTATTCTGCAACAGGTGTGGAATAAGGCATATTCTGCGCAAGTGGAAGTTTTTCATGCGAACTGAAGGCTAATTCAAAGCTAATATCAAAATTTTAAAAATGTTTAAATTAAAACTCTTTTTAACAAGCAAAGTTTTACTTCAATATACATTATACTTAATACCTTAAAGTTTTGATTACCTAATAAAGCAAGTTCTATAAGTTTAATGTTACAATTTTATTAACTACTAATTTCGACAATTATGAAATATATAGTTATTAATAAATTATCTTTAGCTAAAGATTAAGTTTCTTATTTTTAAGCATGTACATTTAATTTAAAACTTGTATAATATATGACTGTTACCACTTAATTTGAGCTACTGTCCTACAGCTCAAGCGATAAGCTAAAATAAAGTAAAAATACTTTTAACAGTTATCGTTATCATAAGTTGTGATTCTCATAATGTGAAGAAATAATATTTAAGGATTTTTTAAAACAAAGTTGTGCTTCTCTGTCTTAGGTATTTTAATAAAACAACCTTGATACCGGGAGATAATTTGGTGCTGATATAAAATGTGTCTTACTGAGGGCGATGTTGATTGCATCTCGAGTAAAGTTAAAATAATCATTGTAATTCGCGCCTTTGATATGAAATAAATACACAAAAATTAAATAAACATCCTATTTAACGATGTTTCTAAAATTGTTCCCACAATTCGGCATTTTTGTACAGATTGGGGTTTAGGTTATGTAATTTAGCATAATAAATAACGTACCGTAAAGTGAAATACAAGTGACAAAAATAAAATTTTAAATAACCCAAGAGTGCTAAAAATACGTAGAAGGGATTCAAATTTAAAGCTTATCAATCATTCCTAGTACCGACCGTATGAAACCTCAAGAGAAACTAGCTACCTTACAAATTGAAAAAATTCAAAATAAGTCTAAAAAGTCAAATACGATTGATTATTCTGAAGCACAATCTGCATTGTCTTGATAAGATGCACTATAAAATATTGTCTTTTGCGGAGTGACTGTTGTCCAAATGCGTTTAAAAGAACATACTTAATTTCGATTGCTACATGCGTAGTTAAAGATCAGTAAGCGACTAATTAAAGACACCAGCTGTCGTAATTCACAGTAAACGCAACAATATTAAAATTTGAATTTTTTAAACCAATGTAAATAAAATAACTCCGTTATCAGGGCACTAAGTCAATTGCTTTAATGCAGAAAACGCCCAGGACGATATCACCAAAAATAATAAAGTAATTGGAATTAATCTTAAATTTCACCCAAGTACATCATAAGTTAAAATTTTCTTACGCAAGAACACTTTTAAAAAGTCACAATTACATTGGTGAATACTAAAGTACCTTATAAGAGTGTTTGTAATAAAAATTGAAGCAAGTAGATATTTTAAGTCTATTGTTAAAGATATTTCAATTATATCGTATTCAGAAAATAGTCTTTATTTATATTTATTGTCACAGGCTAAATTAGCAATAACGCACGCAGAAAGTACAATCACGAGTGTCCAAGCAAGGCCGGCAAAGCTATAGTAGAGCACGGCGAGGCTCATCGGTACTTTCGAGTCTGAACACTGTAAGGTTAAGACAGAATCGGTAGAAGCGGGCGTCACTGTTTTCAAGTCAACAGCTGCCACTAAGTAATGTTTGAGGAAACGCCCTGTATGTCAAGATGTTAGGACCTACCTGTAGAGTGGATACAGATACTCCTACAGTACTGTGGATACGGGACAAAGCTGAAAGAGAAGATTCTAAACTATACGTGCTCACTATTTATTATGGCTCCAGTATATTGCGGAATACTAACTTTATTATAGAATTAGGAGTGAAGCCCCTATGACAACGGTAATATCCCCTGTATATCAAAATAAATTTGAAATGGCAGTAAAATTGTAGGCTGAATTGTTACTGTACAAAAGTTTGGATTGTATTTTTATTTAGATCAATTAATCAATGAACACGTACTAAATCGGATTTTTGAAAATGCAAGAATGTAAAACTTCGGAGTTTAATTTGAAACAAATGCTTAATGGGTTTTGTTTGCTAAGAATCACTGGATCGTTATTAAACTTATTGTACACGCTCTGTATAACTAATATTATAGGTGAAATTTATGTTGGTGAAATAAGAACCATAAACTAGCACAAAATAAAGCTTTATATATGCAAATTCGCACGAAAAGACACATTATAATATCAAATTCAATAACTATCAGATTGGTTAATTATGATTTAAATTCTAGGAGCAATATAAACGTTCGCTAATGGAATCGAGACTTATAATTATTTAGTTGACAATATCAAGTCGTCCCTACAACTGGGACCGATTATTTAAAATTAGTTAGTAATATACGAATCTCAAATAAGTTAACAACATTGCAAGATATACACAAGACATAAATTTGTATGGATACCCAGGCATTCTATAATGTATAAACCGAACTACATTATTAAGGTGTAAACATTAAATTCATCCATTCTAAACTTTTAACAAATCAAAATTATAAATTCAGAGTTTCGGCATAAATTATTTCAACTAAACGTTTATGCAAATATATGAAGCTCGTAATTCATTTTTCACTAACATTTGAATCAGGCAACAGCGTTCCTTAATTAATTTACATTAACCCAAAGAAACTGGGTTATTCAGCGTCGGTAACAAATTGTCTAACACTTACAGTTCTTATGTTTCGGAAGATATTCCCTATTGTCCAAATAGATAAACGACCCTGCGGGTGAATATCATAGCAAATAGTTACTATTTACTTCCCGTTGAATTGTTTATCCTAATTAATTTGGAAATTCCATTTCAGCGCCTAGGCTTCATGGATACCTTAGAATTTTAACGAGAACAGTTTTCACGAGTTAAAATAAAGGCAATGGCACTTCCGAAACAAGTACAGCGGATCACCACCTATCTCACTAGTTTCTGATTAACTACTATCCCTGCCTAATAATTTTTCTCACGAGAATTGCAAATAAATATCTTTCCTCTTGACCTCAGAATTACGTCAGTTCCTTGCTTATGTTACATTCCTTTTATAGCGGAACAATTAATTAACTAACAAAATTATTAATTAATTGGTGCTTCTTTCTATTCTTTACGGATTGGGTAATGATATTCAATTAACATTGGTGCTTGTATTATTTGTTTTCACAGCATTTTTAAAATATCTAATGTAGGATATGTTACTTTGTAATTTAAAATAGTGTTACTGGTTAAATTCTATATTTATCTTCAATGTTAAGTTTTAATAAAATTTCTATATAATTATATAAAAACATGATATGGGGTGGAATCAAATAGATTTCTATTTTAATTTCTTTTACTTTATAAAACTAACTTTTTACATAACTTTAATGAATTCTAGCCCTACTAAAATTATTTGAGAAATCGATGTACATAGTAGTGCATACTTATTACGCAATATTTTATTAATTATTTTAAAATACAGCAAGAGCTGACATTATTTAAATTAAAAATAATTAAAATGGATTTACATTTACAACTCGTTACTATTGGTTCTTATGTTCTTTTGTCGGTCGTTCGTAATAAAAGGTCAATGACTGAATGTAAATAAATTAAATTAAAATTATAATAATATTGCGACAGACAGACCGAACATACCGCGATTTTTAATAATATCGTTATTAAGAGCGATCATAGGGATTTTAAGACATAACTTATATTGATACTTTTCGATAATTATGGTCCATATTTATAGTCAGTATAGAGCGGGTTTGTTGAACTAACAGCACAGCAAAATCTTAAAGCATAGAACTTTAAACTTTTTGACATTTTTGAAAAACCGCACAGTAATAACAATATGTTCTGAATTACAACAAAAAACGTAGTAAGTAGGAATATAAGAATGTAACATGAAGACATGAGTCAATAAAAAAGAATTATTACATGTGCAAGTATTGAAAATGAGAAGGTTTATAGCTTACATCCCTTGCATTTTATAGATGCTGTGAAGTAAATTTTGAAACCTTTCAATCGAAAAGCATAAAAAGTAATGCTGAATGCTTAACATGGGTATTACAGTCTGTAATTTGCATAATTATAATTTGTCATTAGCGAAATAAATAAAAAGCTTTCTAAACATTTATAATTTACGTTCGTGTTCATTTTAATTTATGAAGGAATGACTTTAGGATAGGTTTAATTTTAGATTTAAAAACTTAATTGCGCTCCAATTATGCTTACTTAATTAATAACAGTATTCGCAGTGCTTGAAGAGTGCTAGGAATATTTAATGAATTCGTGTGAATTAATAATCACAACAAAAGGAGTGCAGAATTAGTAGTCTAGTCAACAAAAAGTTTTTCAGTTGATATATATATATATATATATATATATATATATATATATATA